>LUCM01000225.1:0-11358 GCA_008360955.1 Fasciolopsis buskii
TCCACCCATATTTGTATCTGTCTAATCCAATCCTTCCTATAGTGGGATTTTTTCTCAAGATATATACATATAGTGATTTAATGGCATGAGTACGAACCACTGAAAACGAGCTTGTTCGCCAACCTTTTTTGATTTTTTAATTAATTTTTCGTTTTCGCTCTTTCTTTTGCTTTCGGAGAACTCCAGCTTTTACCTGTTTACGTGATCTCCAATATCTCCCAACTGCATTCTCTATCGCCGCCCTCACTAACTGCTGCAACCCACATTAGCCCTCGCCTCTGGACGCTGAGTCGTTGGAATTGACTTTTGTCCCCCAAACTGTAATCCATTAATGCGGACCAATACTTCTAACTCTGAACAAATAAGGACCCTAATCCATCGTAGTTTCCTTGTTTCGCTTTAAACGTCACTTCTGCCTCCAACCCGTACGCATTTGCTCGCGCTGTATTTATTCGATTCCTATTCCCATATTTGGTATTGAGGCAGAGGTGCGATTCTCGCTACGTAGTTCGCAATTTGAAGCCGAGCGGTTTCACTTGTTACTAAGGGTCTTGCAAACACCAGCTTTATTAAACAAATCAAAACCAACAAGCATGGTCGTGCCAAGCAGTGAGAGTAGGATCAGAATAAGCCAGCGTTACCTTAATGGAGCCCCATCGCAGCATGCCATCGAATCGTTGATGTACGACAGGCGCAAGGTTGGAAAACCAAAGCCATAAACATGAGCGAACCGGCTTTCATGGTCAAGCAAGTTTTAAAAAACTGAATTTGTAGACAGCGACAAACTAAACGGCCGTCAGATGCATAATTCGAAGCAATCTGTACCGCCGTAAATAGAATTTGCATTTTGGTCTCAACAGACTTGCGATAAATGAGAGCACAAACAGACAAGATGAACAAAAATTGCGGTTTTAGTTGATTGCGGTGGACCAGGAAAGAGCCGTCCTACCAAATGACTGACGACTGGGATTAAGTCCAGGAATGCACGCTCAAGGCAGCTTTTATGGCAGCATGTTCACGTGCACCCAAAGCTAAATCATTTGGTTTGGGAAGAGTGGCATTAGAGTAACTGGAATTGCAAGGTCTCTTTAGCGGGTTTCGAAAAGGAAACATACATCGGCTTTCCTGTTTGGAAAGTCCAATTAGGAGTTGCTGATATTCTTACCCTATTACTTTCGCGCGCATTTAGGCTTATGCAGTTCCTTTTCCTTATTTCTTAGTCTTAAACATACCTTGTCAATAAATAAATCTAGCAAGAGATAGTCATTCTTGATATCTCGTGTGATCTCTTTATCCGAAAAGCAAAACTTTGTGGGGTCCTCTGTTGAAATGATGCTTGGGTTATTGGCCGATAAATACTTTGCGCCACACCGCAGAACAAACAAATTTTCAGGAACCTTGATAGGAGCTTTTGCCTCAGAATTCCCGCCGGCCAGCCGGTGTAGCTTTAAATGTGCGCGGGAATTCTGAGCAATGGGTCACTTGTCATTATCAATGCTGCTTAAGTTTATAAGTCACCCAGTCATGCTCACCTTACTGGACTACTTATTCAGTGCGTAGTTCACTGTATTGGTGTGGCCCATGGATTACGGCTTTTAAAAGGGAGAGGGATCAGAATTCCTAACCAAATTATATGAACCTTGCAAAACGCAGTCAGCTAAGCGATCTAGATTGGTTAAGTGGAAGCCTAACAATGATCATTTTTAGGCTTCAGTTAAGTTTGCCGACTGAGTTGCCCGCTTGACTCAATCCCAAACTTGAGGGTCGAGTGACGACCTCGACAGAATTTCGTTCAACGATTTTCCAGGCGCGGTTGACTCTGGTTTGAAATATGCCATCTTGTATAACTTGCTGGGTCATGGAGGTGCGCAAGCCGTCACATCACTTCAAGGCGAAATCCCATTCTGACAGGTCACAAAATAAAACGGACCAGCCATGAAACGAATCAGTAAATCATCGAGGTACATGACAAACTCATCGGAATAATCGTTTTTATAAATATAACAGACTAATCTTTGTGAGAATATATTTTTGTGGGCATGATTAAACGTTCTTGACAAGCGAAGTTGAAACGGGTGACTTCGGATTACCACAGGATGAGTTTGACAGCCGGCAGTTCGAGAAAGGAATAACTGGTGATTTTGAACTGAGGAGCAATGAGTGACCCCCAAGTCTTACGATAATGATAGTTGGATGAGAAGGTTATACAAAGCTGTTACTGTTCTACCTCCGATTAGTGGACGGAAATATCCAAATAAATATGAAGTGATTAGGTTGGGGGAAAATCTTTGCTCATTGGTTTCAATGGCTTTGCTAGGATTTTGAAGCCCGCCGCTCACCTGGCTTGGTTTTCAAATGGACACTCAAACCGCTCGTCGCGTTGCGAGCGGTGTCGGGTCGAATTTGATTCGCTCTAGTTCTCCGTGCGCATCCTGCTAATCGGTTCCCTCAGACTAGAGCTACCGTCCCTGTTCAGCCGCCAATCAATCGCGCTACTTTGCTTTTGTATGACGACCAAATATGCAGTCGCAACCACAACAAAGAACGGCTGACCTTGACTTCAGAATTCCGCTGAGAACTCAATCATCTGCATGGGTGCTGAACGCCCAATAAAGGCTTCCGTGTTTCCCCACATTCCAAAATTTCATTGCAGTTTCACTTTGGAGTGCCAAAGCTTCCGGATTTGAAGTGACAACCGTCGGAGATTCTTTACTCGGGTGGAAATTTGAGAAGTCCACTTAAGCTTTTTATCAATGGTTATTCTTAGATATTCCACAGAATTAACCCTGGTAATAGATTTCGATTTAATGGAAGACGTTTCGGACAGGTAGGCTGACCGAGGGAGAGGGAACAGGCATCCAAAACATTTAGATGTGCTGAGATTTAAACCAGCTCGCGCAGAGAAATTTTAGGAAAAGGTTAGTTGTTAGAAACACTCTGGCAGTTATTATCTTTTGAAACGGCCTTAAAGAGGCAACATTATCAGCATGCTTGAAATGATGAGGGTAGGAGCTAGTTGATGAATCACTGATGTGATTCGAAGAGAGAAAAGGTGGAAGAACGTCACTTTGAGGCACACCTGAGTTGCTAAGCAATGGTTTAGAATTCTTACCGCCCATTCGTGTGCGTTAGTTTGGGTTAGTAAAGTAATCAGATACGCATGCCAACAAGGACATGGGATAAACAAATATTTTCAGTTTATGGAATAGAGGAGAACCTGGGGCAGAATCGAATGCCGACAAACAGTCCAGGGGGCGCAACGCACCGATTTCATCAATGCATCTAAGGCATTATAAATGTGATAAAATAGGGTGGTGACACTGTTCAAAGTAAACCTGTTAGATTTATAAGTATGGTGAAGCGGGTTGTCAGAATGGCGCGCAGTGGAACACGAACGCCGGAACAAAGCAAGATTAATCAGTTTAAGACCAGAAGCCGTTAAGTCGGTAGGGCGAAAACGTTTCATCAAAGCATTAAACCTGCCAAGTTTCAAAATGGGAACGACAGAGACGGGTCTTTAAATTCAGGGCTAGAAGACGAGATTAATAATAGGTTAATCGGGAGAGTACATGCATCCGTCAGAGCCACAGCACGGTAAAAGAACTGAAGACGGACTGTCAGGGTAAACACCCGTGGTAATTTTAGTGGTGTCGAGGTCGAACGACTCTTCCGTAGAAACATTCGTAAACGCTGTGTGGGTTATCTGTCAAAATATGATCGAGGTATAAGTGGAGGGATGTGTGAATGCACGATTTATGCTGGCGCCGTCCGCGGAAGTTTTTGCTTGCTCCTTCTTGTTCCCACACAGTCGAACACCTTGCCACAGGAATTGACTGCTGTTGGCTGGCGAATGTATTGTCGATGCGTTTCACTTGAAATTTTATTAGGTTGGAAATGCACCACAGGCCTGCTTTTTTAAGGGATTTGCAGAAGTGTTCCTCGCATCTTCTTAGAGATGTCATTACCTGGGTTGATCTACGACCATTTAAAACGGATGATTTTTCTAAAGCACAGCAAATATCAAAGATTGCGATGGCCGTCTCTGTAAAACGGTTGACACTGTCATTGGACAGTGGTTCAAACAAGATACAAGCTGATGCTAGTGAAAGAAATTTCTGACGATGAGTAAGCTGGTACGTGTAAAGTTACAGAGGTGAACTTGCATTTGACTTGTTCGCCAGATGGAATGGAAGGCTGAGTGAGGGTACAAATTGGACTTTAGCAGAAGCAGACAATGATCTTTATTTGAAACTGGAACACGCCGTTTTAGGGGAAATAAATCGGGGTGTTTGGTAATAGTTATCTAAAATGGAATTGCCTCTAGTGAGAAAAACGCAGAGATCAGTCGAATGAAACATTCAGTGGCGGGGTAGATGGGTGATTAAAATCACTTACAATAAAATACAGGTTATCCTCAAGAAGTGGGTCAATAAATGCCAGAAGAGAGCCGAAAAAAGTGATATTTTGTTGTGAGATAAAAGAGGAATTTATAAATTCGTCAGGATTGTACTCATATGGCGGGGAAATTTGGGATGACAATGTGCCACGAGACAGTCTATTCCATTTTGTGAGTCCGTATAAATAATTTCGGACTTGCTGGACCAGAAGGAGTTTATGTATGTTGCCACATTGCCTCCAGTCTTCTTCTCTTTCGAAAATGTGTCCTGCCGATGGAGTCTCAAGCTGTCTATCGACAACAATGAATCAGCGATATCCATTTTTAGCGGCGATTTTTGTAAGCAGATGATGCAAATGCAAACATGAATCGGTGACTGAATTGTGAAGGACAAATCCGACATATTCGTAAACAGGGAACGGATGTTTGTACTCATCAATGCCGGAATGGACATCTTGGTTGGAAAGGTGCATTTAGGAGCTGCCTGTCAGCCAGCACGAATGCCTCCTTTAGATCGATTAGAAAATCGTTGAGGTGCAGCAATACGGGATCCCAGTATATGTTGAGAAACGATACGGTTTTTGAACAAAAGTAATTCCAAACGACCGTAGCGTCCAACGGAGAACACAATCGAACCAAATATACGGCAACAAAACAACGCATTAAGACGACAGAATTGTAGAATGGCTGATCATTGAGCGCTTTCGTGTGTTCGAACGTGTGCATTATTTCTGTACCTTTAAAAGCTGGCCCAACAAAGAATAGGTTGTACTGGGGGAAGTTCAGGAGGAAAGAAACAGAATAAATTCAAAGTGTCGGCTGGGGGATTGCGCTGGTTAGCTTCGAGATCGACAGCAATAAGGTGTTGGGACGGTAATTTTAAGGCCCCAGGTGTTGCCTCAGTAGGCACATCAGAGAATACCGGAAGGTCTTCGTCTCTGAGTTCTACCCCGGGCTAATTTACGGTCCCTCAACTCGATGGCGACTGACAGGCCACCAAAATGGTTTCTTTCCAGCGGCCCCCTGGCAGATGGCATTACACATTACATAGTAACTGTTTATCTGCCCGTTGATGCAAGGTGGGAACCATGAGCATGCAGTTTGAGAGTTTGGGTCTGCCCTAGTCATAGCCAATTCCCGTGTGATATGACGTGAATTTCGGGACAATAGTGTTGTGGTTTTGGTCTTACGCAAAAGTGGTAGGATCTGGGAGCCACCGAGTACGCAAGGCTCGATCCTGAGGAATACATGAAAATTCAAACAACTGGAACCGATGCAACCTGTTTCCATCATGTTTTCACCTTGTGTAACATGGTTTAGATGGTAATTTTATAAAAGATGCTGTGAGCAAGTTGAAGGACCTTGGACTCCAAGTTAAGTTGGGCTGCCAAGTGTACGGATGCTGCAGAGTAAACTATGGAGAGCTTCACAGACCGAGGCTGGAGAGCTTCGATCATCTTTATGAGGATTTTGTCAGGCCCCACTTAGAACAGTGCCTTTGCGCTTGTCCCCAAATGGGTGCAACGACGGGCCACACGCATGAGTGTGGGTGAATGACAGAAGATCCATGAACAGAGATTGATTGTCCTGCAATACGGACCACCCAGACACTCGACCGATGGAACAAAGAGGCAGCCTTGAGTAGCAGGAGTTTGAGTATATTTGACAGGTTCGTGCATGAGATAAGCGCAAATGGGAACTGAACTGAGCGATCAGCGTTTGGCTAAACAGTCGATCCAGAGGGATAAATCCATGTTCCACAACAAGGCGGAAATATTTAGCTTGAGGTGCCGTGGAGACAAATGCTGCCTAGAATTTTGAGGTAGATTTAGATCCTAAGTGGAGTGATGTTAGTTGGTTCGTTTTTACCCAAGAGATGTATCGTTTTGACAACGTCAACACGTTTTGGAAGGCCCACGAGGAAATCGTTCTCTCACCATGGGGTGAGATGAGTTTCTCTGTGCTACACCTTTGCAACGGAAAAGGGGTGGATGTAGCGCCAAGGATGCCGCGAAGAATATAACGCTCGCGGAGGTGGCTGACCATTGATTTGCATACCCTCGGAAGAATTCCCGGAGCAAATTTGGCCATCTGGGTTTTTTTGTCCTGTACCAATTGAACTTAACGTTCCCTGTCTTCCGGTTGTCACATTTTCACTTCAGCTATGTCACAGAAACCGACATATGATAAGACCGGCTTTATGGGGCTGTAACCTCGAGCCTGAGTGACTCTTCCAGAACTTCCAGACCTCTTCTGTCTCGTGGAAATTGAGCTGAACTAGCGCTTTGTTGAGTTACGTGATTACACCTCAGTCTTGCGCGGCGCGCACTTTCCGCTTTTAATTCTTCGCCGTTGTTGCGTTTCGTCATGGCTAGTAAAGACGCTGCGAGGAGCAAGGATCCTCCTGAAATCATAGTAGATGCTAAAAACAAGAAGAAATACAATCGCGGACGGTTTTTGGGAAAGGTTCGTCCATTTCTGCTAATGAATGCGATGACCCGTCAAGGGAGGTTTCGCGAAGTGTTACGAATTAATCGATCAGGAAACAAACGAAATCTTCGCCGGTAAAGTAGTCCCAAAAGCAGCACTCACAAAAGCTTCTCAAAAGGAAAAAATGCAGCAGGAAATAAACATTCATAGAACCTTGAGACACGAACATGTCGTTGGGTTTCACGGTTACTTTGAAGATCGTGATTTCATATATATCGTACTTGAACTTTGCAAACGACGTGTAAGTTGCCCCATTGTTTGCATAAGGCCCTTAGTCTTTGTTAGAGTTGCATAAACGTCGTAGAGTCATATCCGAACCAGAGGCTAGATATTTTCTCCGCCAAATCGTCCATGGTTGTCAGTATTTACACCGGAACAAAGTCATGCATCGGGATCTAAAGCTGGCGAATCTTTTTCTTAGTGATGATTTGATCATTAAAATAGGTGATTTTGGTCTCGCCTCTCGCATTGCGCACGAGGGGGAAAAGAAGAAGACACTGTGTGGTACACCCAATTATATAGCGCCAGAAATCCTAACCAAGGGAGGACACAGTTTCGAAGTGGATTGCTGGTCACTAGGCTGCATCTTGTAAGTGATTCACCTCACCAACTCATCCTGCAGGTATACACTGCTAGTCGGGAAACCTCCTTTTGAAACAAGGGAGCTAGAGAAGACGTACACGAAAATCAGGCATAACGAATATCAGATTCCCACTGGAGTTTCTACTTCTGCGTCGAAACTCATTCGAGCTCTGCTCCATGCGGATCCTTCTAAGCGCCCCAGCATGTTCACGATATTAGACGATGAGTTTTTCAAGGATTATACACCCAACTGCCTTCCCGTCACGGCCCTTACCACCTGCCCGCGATTCGATGTGAAGATCCAAAGCGGAAGGCGCCCCTTATCTGATATTAATCCGTTAGAAGACTTTCCAATAACCAGTGGCGGTGGGACCGTTCAAAAGACTGGCGCGACTCCGGTTGAGCCTGAACCTGATGATGGGTGGTTGTTAACTTTGAAGGAACAAGTACGTGTGCTGTTTTTGTTCCTCTGATTTGGTGCAGATTCAGACCCTCTTGAAAACAGCCAAAGTGTTGGAATCAGATGATCTGTTAACTATGGAAGAAAGTGAGCATCCGGCATCCTGCCCAGTGTATTGGGTTAGCAAATGGGTGGACTATTCGGACAAATATGGTCTCGGGTACCAGCTGTGTGATAACTCAAATGGAGTGGTTTTCAACGATATCACCCGCCTGTTGTTGGCGGCCAATTTGCAGAACATGCAGTACATAGAGCCAGACGGCACGGAACATTTCTATACAAAGACAAACCACCCAGAAAGTCTTCTGAAGAAAATCACTCTGTTGAACTATTTCAAGCAGTACATGCAGGAAAACTTATTAAAGGTTAGTTTTCAATGTTTTGTGGATCTTGGGTACTTCATTGCACTGCGATGTTTTCTACTCAGGAAGACAGTGTGGTTTATGCGTAGATCGGAAGATCGTGTTCGTCTACTTGACTACCGCATAGCTCAGTGACAACGCACATGCATATATATATATATATATATATATATATATACTGAGTTGGGCAATTTGATTGCAAACGTCTCATCACCTATCGGAGTGGCTTCGTCAGTGCACTAACTTCCGTTGCAAGCAGTTTTCCAATTTGTGCATTAATACCACCTGTTATTTCCACGGCGTCAGGGCGTTTGCTCTTCCGAGAACGGGTGGCGTAGTCTTCATGAAACTGGTCTTTTTGCATGCGAGTGCTGCGGTCTTTTGGGGCATATGCCGAAATGACAAATAAACTGCGCTTAACGCAAATCTTCCGGACACCGATTGATCCCTGCAGTGTCACGGCGGAAACGATTGTAAATTGGGATCCAGTCTAGAAGGGCCGCTTCAGCCTTCTCACTTCAAATTATTCATAAATCGCATCGATCAACAGTTTGAGCTGCTTTATCTCCTGACGAGATACTAGGTGCAGTTAGTTGGATTACCCTACTCCCACTCTGAATTCGTGTTCCGCTGACGCAGCAGACATCAATCGGAAGTGAGTTTACTATCAGAGCCAAACACGCCTGTTGACCAGCCTGCGTGGGCGTGCACTTTTAAACGACCGAGATTCAGAGGCTAACGAGGCTTGAGATTCTATCTTAGAGACTGAATGCCACTTACTCCACTATTTGATGATGAACCGCNCCAGTCTTGTAATACGAATTCGAGCTTTAAAAGTGCAAAGCACACGCCAAACCGAGCAATCGACCTGGACGAAATCCGGCCAGCTGCTCGCGGATATTACTCTCGTGAAACGGTGTCAAGCGACGCAGCATTATCGAAGCAAACACCTTAGTAACTATCGGAATTAAACTAGTGCCACAATGATTGATACAACTACTCAGTGTGCCCTTCTTGAAGATGGGTACAATTAGTGGCTCACCCCACGATAACGGAATACTTTCTTCGTTGCAAATACCACGAAGCAAGGAGGTAAGTGATTCCATCAGAGCTTCTCCACTCAGTTCAAAAAGAACTGGGAGAGGGATAGTCAGAACTGGCTGGGTTCCCCTCTTCAGAAGTCGAATATTCGACTGCACTTCCAATTCCGCTGGCGGGTCTATAGACACTCCCCAAGGATTTGCACCTCCAGACGTCGGTCTAAATACGTTAACGTGTGGCTAACTAAACTGATCCTTGAAGTGCTCTGCCCAACGGTCCAGCCTTTGTTGCTTACCATAGATAAGCTCACCATTCCAATCGCACACGACTTCACTAACCGAATTTCGCCACCTGTCGGTGTCACGCATAAGCCTAAACAGTCTTTGACTGTTACCTGAAGCGACCGCTACTCCCATCCATTCGGCTACCTTAATCCATCACTTTTCACGACCATTTTTAACGCTTACCGTCAACTGACACTGCAACTGTCTAAGTACTTGTCGAGCTAGAGCGCCATGTCGCCGTGCGGCGCGAACTGTGTCGGAAATTCGTACCAAACAGGAATAAATGACTGTCTATACAAAACTGGAGAAGTCTTATCCCGTTATCTCTCCGCTAAGCAGGCAAAGCGCACCGCCCACCTAAACAGGCTTCGGTTGCACTCAGTTTTCCAAGTTGTGCATTTAAACCACCTACCACCACTAGAGCCCTTGCTCTTCCGAATAAGAGTGATCAGTTTGTCGAAAAATTCTTCTATTGCATTTCAGTGCACCAGTTCGTTGGGGCATATACCGAGAAGACAAATAAACTGCGCTTAACACAAATCTCCTTCCGGACGCCTACTGAGTCCTCCAGTCTCACGGCGCATAAAGGATATTACCCGGGAGCCAGTCGGAAAGAACCGCTTCAGCCTTCTCGCCTAAGAGCAGTCCTACGTCGCGTTGATCCAAAGCCTAAGCTGCTTTTTCTCCTGAGGTATGCAGGAAATCTCTCAACGAGACATTTGGCGCAGTTAATTGAAAGGCACTACTCGAATCCTGAATTCGAGTTTCACTGGCGCAGCAGGTATCAATAGAAAGCAAATCCACTGTCAGAGCTAGACAGGCATGTTGGCCAGCCTGTGTGGGTGTGCACTTTTAAAACACACGACACTATTTCATATTAAAAAACTGATAGTAGATAAGTGACAGAAATCTCTCAACGAGACATTTGCGCAGTGTAATTTGTAAAGGCACTACTCGAAAGTTGGAATTCGGAGTTTGCACTGGCGCAAGCAGTTCAAATAGATTAGAAAGAAATCACTGTCAGTTGGCTAGTACAGCTTGATTGCCAGCCTGTGTGGGTGGTCGCACTTTTTTAAACGACCGAGATTCAGAGCTGACGAGCTAGTGAAAAGTGAGCTAGCAGACTGAAACCACTGCTACACTATGGTGACAATAAACCGTGCTGTCGACATTTATCTAGTGGGGACTAATGATTAGGCCAGGGGGCGCATCAGAGATCGGCTGAAGACAGAAGAGGACGGATCGGATAAAAGAAGAGGGACTCTGAGAGTACATACTATCACTATCCCGCCGTGCTCGACAAATGGGCCATTCGCGTTCCTGTATTAACGTCTTGCGACGGCTGACTCAAAGTAGATTTATTTGTAGACGTGTAACTCATGGGGATTGATGGACGGGTGCTTCTATGGAGTCCAGCCACCAAGCAATAGAGCGACCGTTGTTCTCAACCGAGGCCATAGTTTTTAATAAGAACCACAAGGCAACAGGATATAGCTGAGTGGATGCCCACCCATTTGGACCAATCATTTTTCCACTCAGTTTTCCGACTGAGCTATCAACTCAGTTCAACAACTAAACAGGAGGACCAATAGAATACTTCATCTGGGCTCTACTCGTTGACCTTCCAAGCACGATCTTACTCGGCATTGAGCCTGAATGGTTTAGACGACAAATAAGACTGCCGCAAAACTCTCAAAAGCCAACCTCCATCTAATATGCATTTGGGACGACTGATTATAATCG
>LUCM01000225.1:22621-34802 GCA_008360955.1 Fasciolopsis buskii
AGAGAGAGATCTCAGGAGAGAATCGGTCGTGCAGCTGCCTTGTAACCTTCATCCCAATCCTTGCGTGAGTTCTAGAAGAACGACAAAGACGCATATCACCTAATATCGCATTGTATAACTAAGATTCGCATCCGTACTATATTAAATGAACGACTGGTAAGAAAATTCGGATAGACACAGGAAAGACTAAACAGAGCGACCACCACACAAAGGCAAGATATACGACCTTCGAAGAACACAAAAGGTTAGTTGCGTTTGAGCCCAATAGAAATTATAGTGCTGGCTGTATAGCGAGTGTCTTCACAATATAGGATATCACAATACCGCATGGAAATAGCGAAGTAATAGCTGCCAACAGCTACCATCTGCTACCGTAGTCACGTAGAATTATGGCCATCACAATAGTTCTGTTTAAACACGCCAAACCGATGTTTAATGCATGCAAGAGTGAACAAACATCCCACAACGAGTTGGGTATTCGACTGCGAATCAATAACTATGGACACATCTGCAAATAATTCGGTGTGGTGTCAACGAACTGCACTTTATCATTACTTCTGAGCTGCGATCCTGTGGTTTAACGCGTGTAACAAATGACTATCAAGACATCTCTGAAATGCACCTTATGAACTTACTACTGATAGCTTATGCAGCCAAAGGCCACAGCGCGCGAATAGCGCATTGTTTGGCCGCATTTAGGTAAAGCCATGGTCTAATTAAAGGTTCCAAGCGATCCATGATGATCTGCAAAATAAGATATCATGACTACATAAAGACCATTGATGATATTATGCACGCAACTAGGAGTAACTGCGGCGTCAGGTTCAAAATTGCCGAAAACCGAAAACAATACACAATCCAAAAACCTCAAGAGATATTAGTTAGCTCGATCTTGTAATCTTTGTGGTAAAGTTATACCATTACCAGTCACCGTAATTTTCTTCTCATCATGAATGCAATAAAACATGGTGGTCAAGAAACACGAACTTGCTAAACAATCAAAGAAGCTGACCAGGCTGCCATGATGGACTCACACTCAGAGGGATTCACGTTCAATCAGCTCTGAGCATCGATCGAATCCGACTACCTGGCGAACAAAATCTAATAAATAGGCCGCTCTTTGGTCATCAGCTATGTCCGATCTATATCAGTAATATCAACTATTTCGACACGCGTTATGTGAGTACCTTGCTTTATGAATCCATTCGGCACAAAGATTGGTCGAGAGCCATCAAATCTTCGTTGGCTTAATTATTCTCATGTTAAAATATCCAATTTCTAAATTTATGCTTCCAAAATCAATATTTAACTTCGAAACCTATAAGATTACTAAGTCAAATGCGCAAGCAAAGATCGAACAAATCAACGAGTGTAATCGAAAGTGCAAAAGTCTCGAGATATACTAAGCGGAATTTTGAGTGAGCGCATCATTCATTACACTGGAGACCATGAAGGCATTAAATCGATTAAACTGACCTGTAGACAAAAACCTGTCTGTCATCGATATCTTCAGCAGGTGCTGAATAACACAGGCTGTGAGACGTATAGCATAGTTTGGAGCTAACGTTATTCCACACAATGTCACGTTTATTTATCATAAAGCAAAACGAAATTTAATTTTTACCAAAAAAACCTTCAGCTAATAGCCGTTCACTTGCGAGATTCTCGCGAGAAAAACGTGGAAACTGTTTCAATTGATGTGGAAGACTAACGAAAACAAATCCACAAAAGACTGAATTTGATCAGCGCTTTTTTCAAAGAATATCACTAGAAATTCTCGAGTACAAATAATATCTTTTAGACGCCAATTCTTTGAGCCTGTAACTTTTTCTCACTCTCCCTTCTCGTTTCTGTCCTCCACTAACTGCACGGAAAAGGTCTAAGAGCCAATTTGATGTAACACAAGTGTCTTATTTTGGACATTCGCCCACCAACCTGGTTATCATTCATAATCTTCAAATTGGTACCACTTCATTGCAACCAACTCCCGGAGTAGAGAGGTTCACTTACCTTTGCACTGTTCACTCGTCCCCTCTGTTGAGAAGACTTGCCCAATGTTACTAAAAGCACTAAGAGTCTCCTAATGCGTATGTGCTGATTCGGAGCAGTCCATACGACGCCATATTGTTGGCCGACATATGTGTTCAGTCTGTCGCATCTCACATGTTCAAGATGATGCCATCTGCGTCAAATTCAAGCCTTTCCAGCATACTTTTTACCATTACGTCTCCGTAAGTATAGCCAAAGCGCCATACAGTGCAGCGCTCATGTTGCTCTATTGCACTCACGAATTGACTCGTCTGAAACGCTGGCATATGCGCCACAAAAATCGTTACGTTTCTAAGCCGAGCTTCATTAGATAAAAAACGAAAATGTTATCACCTATATTCATAGAGTCATAATCAGCACACTACTTCGGTTGAACTTGAATTGCACGAAAAATTCTCGGATAAGCTCTTAAGCTACGTAGTGGCACTTGACTGACGTTCATATTGCATACAACCGAACCAACTGTTGCACCTGTTACGGGGAATCATTATGAAAATAATGTCCCTTCAAAGAGGATCCGTCTCCGAGGTGTTCTCAATGAGAGTTAACTCAGAAAGTTTGTACAACAAAGCGCGGCTGTGGCCCATTCTAACTGTAGCCACAAATCGTACCATGTTCAACGGTAGAGTTATGTTTACAGACCACAGAAACACAATGCCTAATCCGCGTATGAACGACAATGCACAATGTCTTTTCATATCAGATGAACAATGACCTCGGATTATTTAGGTAGCAACACTATATAACAGAAAAAAAAAATCACGTCTGTTGGCGGGTTAAGTATCAGTCCATATTAAGGTATTCTTCAAACCTCTCACAAATAATAATTAATGATTTAATTGACCATTGAGAAAATTAAAGATCATCAGAAGCATGAGAAGACAGGAAAAGTGGACGTTCAGAAAACTGAATGCTCAATAACCGTTTGTACCCCACGCCCAAGAAATTGTATTGTTAGTAACATTTAAAATTCGATTCCGGGCACCAATAGAGTATCGTTATTCGATCCTCACACCTCGATGATTCACACCTCTATAAACGTACGTTAAACCTAAGGGAAACAAGAGTCTCCTTACACGATACAATGTACATCGCACTTTTTTATTTAGGACCCTAGCTGCTCCACCTAGATAATAAGCGTAATGATCGCAAACCATCTTGCTCTCCATTTCCCACTGATACATCCTAATGGATGTTTTTGTCGCACAGTTTGACTAAGAACACTGTTCTCAACTATGAGGGCAGCTTAAAGTTAACAGTGAACTTAGTTATAAGTCACGCATCATTAAGAGAAACATATAGACTGTACCACAAAAGCAGTATTGTTTTCATCGTATTGATCTTACGACCCACACCCTCTCATAACGATTGGCCCATTTCAGTATCCAAACCTATTGCGACTAAATCCCTTTCGTATCGTATACCTTTATTCAAACTATCACTTTCTCGTAAATCATTTGGATCTAAGTGAAAGACAAATTGAGCAGTACAAGAGTGGTGAAACAGACCTGGAAATTGTGTCTGCACAATCGAAACGTAGTACCAACAGCAATTCGAAAAATATTAAGTTTTTTGATTTTGACACTTTGCTTGGCAACGACGTAACTCAGGATCACGATTACTGTGTTTCTAACAATAAATTTATTGTCTCTAGAACTGGAAAACCCTGTAACGTATGCATCATCGCATCCAATGGTTTGGAGTCGAATGTACCAGCCGACCAGATTCACATCGGTTCACAATAATCCCTTGGATAGTCGACTAGATCCAAAGTCTTGCTCCTAACAGTGTGCGGTTTATAACCGAACGAAGTTTAAGATGGCCATCACTAATAATGTGGTCACCCTTGAGGACCAGCCTAATATGAATACAAAACCACTATTAGTGATGCGCGTCACAAACTCAGTTCGGTTATCAACCACACGTTCCCATCCGCCCAGCTTCGCACCCTGTCAACTATCCAAAGGATTATTATGAACCAATGTGAATCCAGTCGGCTGTTACATTCTGTTCCAAATCTGGTATGTATGGTCACTTGCAGTTGTCATGTCTATCATACCGAGAAACAGACCGATGACACTTACAATGGGTTTCAGAAGGCATTCTCAAGTGGTTGGTCAAATTGACGTCACAAAACCATGGGCAGTCGTTCTGATCGTGAGTCGGAATAGACGACTGCGAAACGCAAGATAACAATCAGAAATAAACATGACTACATTTCACTTTATAAACTCTTGGCAAACCGGTAACCCGAATACAACTTTCAGCGACGGTGTCAGTTCGACCACGTAATACTTCTAATGGGATCTGCGGCTGCTTTGGTATTCGATCTTCATGCCGAGCACTGCGTTAATAATCGGACGTTATTTAATCCACATTCCATTGCATGTAAACGACTGAGAATGGGAGATTAAGATCCCGAAGCGTTGGTCTTCTCTATGGATCGCTTACCTGCAAAATCACAACTAATTTCAAAGGTGACTCATTGTCCAACACTAAGGAGAAAGAACTACCGCAATGCATCCATTCGATTAGTTACACAAGGAAATTTCGCAAGCAGGGTGAATGACGGTGCAAGTTGGTCACGTTGCCGTGCAGCATTTTACAATGGACCCGAATTAAACAATCAGCTTATTTCAGGTGTAAGTCGCAGTACGACTATGGATGCTGTACTCATCATCATATCGGTTTCACGGGCAAACCCCACTGGCCTCCGTTTATCACACCTTCTTAAGCGTTCCTGTAGAAAAAACGAATATAAATGGAAGATACGGAGTGGGTCCACATAGGCGGGAAAAGATAAGATGCTGCAGCCAATACAAGGAATACAATCTAACTGCACAAATGCACTTCTTCAATCATTCTGATCCAACAGAAAATGACATCACTATCGCCACTGTTCGCGGTTCACTGTCAAATCCTCCAGTTGAAGGATAATTCGGATCCGAACCACAGCGAAGTGAGGCAACAATTTTAGCTAAGTTCGATATACGTCCTGATACCCACGTTGTCACGTCGTCCTTTGACTTCCATGTGCTTCTCTCACTCAGAAGGAGGAACTTTGTTGAAACGCAACTCCGGTGGAGAGCACTGAATAGTGCTGTCCCATCCCCTGAGTCAAACGCACTTTTCAAGTCCAGAAAGACTACGATCGTAGGGCGCTGGTGTGTGGCACGTTTCCAGTAACCGCCGAAGAGTGAATGTCTGGTCGATGCAACCTCGACCTGCACGAAATCCGACCTGGTGTCCGCGGATCGGTGTCAAATGGCGCAGCATTATCATAGTAACTACCGGAATTAAACTAATGCCACGATGGTTGATACAGTCACTCAATGTGCCCTTCCTGAAGATAGGTACAATCAGTGACTCACCCCACAATAACAGAATACTTTCCTCGTTGCAAATATCATGAAGCAAGGATGTAACTAATTCAACCAGATATTCTCCACCCAGTTTGAAAAGAAGTAGGGGAAGTTCGTCAGGCCAGCCGCTTTCCCCATATTCAGAAGTCGGATATTCGAATCTATTTGCAATTCTTTCGGGCGTTCAAGGACTGTGAACTGTAGTCGGTCTGCCAAAATACGTTAGCGCATGGGCAGCTAAGCTGATCCTTGAAGTGCTCAATCCAACGGTTCAGCCTTTGCCGTCTAACATGAATGGGTTCTCCATTTCTACCGCAAAGTGCAGAGAACCAAGGATCAACGTATTACTGTGTAGAATCAAACTTAGGTTGTTTAATCGTATGCGGGAAGGCTTCGGAGCGTGTATGTGATGCCTGTTCGAAAAGTAGTAATAACGACCGTCGATGTTATGTTCAAGAAAATATACTCGTTTCAGGAAGATTGTAGGTCTGCAATAACCCTGCTTAATTTTACTGCATATTGCCGTAGAAACAAATATTCAACCAAGTAATGCTTGCTACTAACCGTGACAATAATTATAATCTTAACAAACTAGTTGGCACGGTTAAGCATGAGAGAATTTGATTGCCACCCGTGCGATTTGTCCGTCAGTAGACCTCGCGAAACCTCCAAGTCTTGGTGAAATGTGTAAATAAAGCAATCTTGCTAAGTCGCTCTTATTGATCAAGTGATTCGTTGCGGCCACGTTCGACGGTATATGAATGTATGCGCGTTAAGTCCCCTTGCGTATGTAACAGACGTGCACATGCCTCTGTCAACAGATGAATCGACCAATGTCATTACACAAGCGAGGACGTCAGTTGCAGTCCTGCTTTCGACAGCAATCATATTAACATCCGTGCGAAAATCTAAAACTAATTCATCTAAACATTGCGTGCAAACTTCACACGTCAAACGAATGCAAGCTCACGATTCTATCCTCAGGCATGTCACCTATTAGGTGTAAATCAAACCCCAGATCGAGTTAATAGATAGCAGTAGGAAGATGGGACCAATCAAACAAATGTAAGACGTCTCAGCAACTGACGGGTTCAAATTGGCACAGAACCGAGGCCATGCCTGTGGAGATCTTCTCTAAATTAGTGTAAACGAGGCGATGACGAACTGCGCAAGGTTCTTTATCGTGCATGACAGATGAGCCTGCACTTCTTCGTGTTAGAACCACAACCTGATAATGAGTACCCTTTCGCATGGTGGAAGAGCTAAACTGCGACATAAAGGCGGGAGCGAAGGGCAATAATAAGAAGAGAAGTTGAAAAATTAAAGTACTTGGAAGTTGCGGGACAAACAACAGTCAGCGGATCTCGCAGCCGAGTTCTTCAGTAATACTTCAGGGTGAACAACTTCAGCAAGTCCATTGATATTTTCAGATTAGAGGGAAACCGAAAAAACCGGGATAGCCCTTAGTGCACTGACAAACGTAATCGTTTGCATTAATGATACTATACTATATATATGCAGAAGTAGTATCTGTATCCGTAAAGCAAATCATTGCCCGGGGAGCACAGACGGTTTGCGGTTATTGTCGCTCGTCCAGGTATGCGTACCTGAATGCTGTCCTTGTCCAAAACATCCAATACTTTGTACACTCGGATGTGATTGATATTTCTCACCAGAATCGAATCTGTAGCAACAGGAAGTGTGCCTGGAAGTGTTCGTCGAGGAGTGCCACAGACAAGAATCACAACTGTGATCGTTGATAATTTCTTTGTCAGTTGGGCTGAGCCAGACCTGTAGGAAGAGGGCAGAATGCCGCAGAATATTACGAGTGTTATATATATAAGCAGGAAGTAGTAATATAATATATATAATAATAATTTTAAAAACCTGGAACAACTTCAATCGGATTCTCAACCTGATCAACCGCAAGAGCCAATACATTGTTAGATACACCCTAGACGAGTATTCCAAAACAACTTGCATAAGGGAGACGTTAGTTTTTCTATCACATCAAACTGACTGATACGAAAGTTCATATCTCTGGCGTCCTGTCATTCATGAAAGATGACAGGCACGAAAAGGTAAGTGCAAGGAAGACGTCACCAACATCATCGTTCAGCGTCAAAAAGCAAAGCAAACCCCACTGACCGCCGCCTTTTCCCAAGCATTCTATAAAAAGGGAACCGGGAGTGAACTTTTACAGGTGGGAAAAAATAAGATGCTGCTGTAGACAACACACGGAAAATAACCCAATTGTACAAATGCCCTTCAACCATTTTCCTTTGATAGAAAGTGACAACACGATCACCAGTGTTTGTCAATCACTGCCATATCCTTCAGTCTCCAGCCAGCTGGTTGACGAGTCGTGCGGACCCCAACCACGAAGACGTGAAATATCAACTTCACCTAAGTCCGCTGAACGCAGACGAGCAGTTATTTGGGACACCTGAGCATGCGCCACAAGCAATCCGGTCTACACGTACACCCGTTACTGAGCAAGAGGAACTGGTTAGCAGATGGTCTACAATCGTTAGATCCTCTCAGCCCAGCACCAAGTTCGACACCCACGGTCGATCAAGTCTGTACAGAACTTGCACGTTTGAAGGTGCAAAGCACATGCCAAACCAAGCAGTTGATCTCGAATCTGGAAGTGCACGTCGTGCATGGTCCGCAGACTCGACAAGACACACAACGCGATCTACGAAATCTAGATCGCACAGCTTCTCATTATTTCCAAGTTCGATTCCCACATCTTGAACACCTTCCAAAGCATCTTACATCACCTCATCCATGTGAAAGTTGGACAGGAAGGGAGAAAGGGGACACACTTGTCGAACATCGCTTGTCATTTTCAATGAACTGAACGGCTCATACTCTCACCGAAGACACTCGCATACTCTCACCGACCTTAGGTATGCCAGTACAGTGCTCCCAACAAGTTTGCGAACGCCGTTGGCAGACCCTTCCAATGGAGAGCACTGAAATATGTGGCTATCCGATCCCACTCTGAGCGAAACTTCTGCCTTTCGATTCCGGGAAGACTACAACCGTAGGCACCGGTGTGTTATGTCGCCACCCCTCGGTGTCACGTAAAAGCTTAAACAGTCTTTGACTGTTATCTGAAGCGCCCGCTACTCCCATCTATTCGGCTACGTTAATCCACCAATTTTCACGACTATTTTACCGCTTACCGTCAACTGACGCTGCATACTGCCGACAGCATCTATTCACTTCTTTGCACTTAGGGAGCAGTCGTATTTGCTCCAATAGACCCAACGAAGCTAGCGAGATCTAATGTCTTTGAAGAACGGCTAGACCCTGTGGACCACAGACAAACTCCTGCGTGTCCCAAATGCATAGCATGCTTAATTTGATCTACTGGTCGTTTCGAATCGATCTTAGTTTCCTCGATAGTTTGTTCGCCCACAGCTGTTTGCGAACATCCGAATCACAAAGCGTTCGACAGCCAATCGGGTTTGTGGCCTGCGGTGATGGCCAATATAAGCTTGCAGGAAAAACCGCACTTAAAACTTAACGCATAGACCGAATCAACGTACGTGGTCCATTAACGATCGTAACAGTTCGGACAGGTCGTACGCCAGCGGGCAGCTCACGTGATATGGGGTCAGTCTGACTCAGACTGACCCTGTCAGTTAGAGCCATGTCGCCGTCGAACGTCGAATTCTGTGTCGGAAATTCGTACTGTACGGGAATAAAAGATTGTCTGCACAAAACTGGAGAAGTCTTTCCCATTTTCTGTCCGCTGAGCACGCAAGACCGCACCGCCCAACTAAACAGGCTTCCGTTGCACTCAGTTTTCTAACTTGATCATTTAAACCACCTACCACCACTACAATATTAGAGCTTACCACAAATCTTCTTCCGAACGCCGACTGATCCCTGCAGTGTCACGGCACACAAACGCCTGTTAACTGGGATCCAGTCTAGAAGGGCCGCTTTAGCCTTCTCACTTCAAATTATTCATACATCGCATCGACCCCACAGTTCTTGAGCTGCTTTTTCCTGAAGGTGGGCAGGAAGTACTTTGACGAGATACTAGGTGCAGTTAGTTGGATTACCCTTCTCCCACTCTGAATTCGTGTTCCGCTGACGCCGCCAGACATCATCGGAAGTGAGTTTACTATCCAGAACCAAACGCCTGTTTGACCAGCCTGATGAGTGGTGCCTTTTAAACGACCGATGATCAGAGGCTAACGAGCTTGAGATTCTATCTACAAGACTGATATACGACCACTTACTCCACTATTTGATGATGAACCGCTATAACTATGAGGCGTGTCATCACTGAGGACATAATGGGCAGGCAGAGGAGGCAGACAGTTTAGTTGGAGACAGAAGAGACAAGTAGAATAAAAGAGGGGTAGACGTCACCATGTTTAAAGGAACATATTAACAGAACTCACACGTCTCGAGTCTGGATAAGCTATTGACTGTAAGTAAGCTAGACTGTGATCATTATGTTCCGGTAATGTTCATACTATCCAAGCTGCTTGGGTTCGTGAACAGTTACGTTTATGCCGGAAAATCGCGAGCCACTGCCGGGCTTAGGAATACAACGGATGAAACGTCATTTATTGTCCCAATTTGAAATTCAGCTATTTCCTCCCCTCTAAAAGTATTGTGATTTTCCATTTATATAAATTTTGTGCCAATTTTAGATGGACAAATCACTGATTGATTGTTTCGAGCAACACAAATGGTACATACGTTCGTCAGTACTGTCGAAACTGACCTTCCGGCGGTAAATTTCACATTACTTCAACAGTCATTAGATAGTTTGTGACTGCTTGGACATTTTCCGTGATGCTGTCGATATCTCCGCCTCTAATGAAGATGTGATGCAGGCTTCGAGGGTGCCGTATGTTGATAATTCCCGTACATCTCATCAAGAGACAGGTCAAACATTTTTGCTTTTGCAGACGGACTACTAGTGCTCGTGGGAGTAGTTGGCCTTGTAACTAGTAAACAATTTTAAGATGCCAACCGGTAGTTAGCTGATACATCTGAGCATTTTTTTTTCCAATAATCAAAATGTACTGGGTCGCACAAACAATATACCAACAAGGGTCAATTACCTAGCCGCCTTTATGGGGCAGTGATCACACGACAATATGAGCTGAAGGGAACATCGGGGAGTGGAGGGGGAACGTAAGGAAAAAATAATGTTCCTTGAGGTCGCATGAATTGTGGAAACCAATGTAAGAACAAGACTCAGTGGTCGACAAATTTGATTAGACGAGTGGAGACGGTTCATGACAAATCAAATCATAAATTAACTGAGTAGCACGAATTGATTTGATTGGGGAACCTCGCGCTTAATCCACAAACAAGACGTGCACAATGAGTACATGGAGAGGCACAATTGAGATGCTGACCAAGGATGAACTGAGCAAGGAAACAAAGTGACGGGCAGAATACCGAAGGCTCAGATAGATGGAAAATAAAAAAGCATATGGTGCAATTCAGTTCTCAGGTTTTGTTAGTCGGGCAATGGCTTTGGCGGCGGCAGCCTTTCCTGCAACGGTAGCTTGCCGATCAGCCGACGAAACCGGCGCAGCCGCTGATTTACTATCTGGAGCAGATTTCTTGGAGGCGCCGCTATTTTGAGCGAGCATATTATCTATCATGGCTACTGCGTACTCCAACCGATCGACCAGTTCCCGGATGATACCGCACTTCGCCAATAGACTGAACTGATAAGTTCTGAAATCCCTGTTGGAATTTATGTAAGTAACTGCACGCATCAGTGGACAGAGAATGATCTTCGCATGATCCTCGAAAAAGTTAATCTGAAAGAACGAGATAAAAGGATTCGTTATATCAATGTCAGAAAACAGGTTATTGTCGAAACAAAAGTAGCTTTTGATCACACGGGCCTGATACAGATTGATGTGCTGATAAATGTGTACCAAACAATGAAGAAAGGCTTTGATAATGAAAAAAGCTATTAGAATGACAAAGGACGTCGCACCAGTTGCACGCACGTTATTAATCGATAGTCTGGAATACTAGGTACTCCAGCTGTACAGTACGACTGAAATATTATATGAAATGATAACAATCAGCGGAATCGGACTTCATTCTTTACTGTACAATCCCAAATTTACCCGTTCATGATTAACTAGTACCAAGTTTCTTCCAATAAGATACAGTACCAAAGTGAACGAAGACTTTCATATTCCAGCAACGTGGTATAAGTGCCCTGAAATTCTCTGGGAACTTCTCTCTTATCAGCCTTGACACCACCAATCCCAGTGCGTGGTCTATTCCTCAAAAATGAACAAAGCAATGAAGTAAAAAAGACTCGCGCACAGCACTACGACAACAGCAGACTACATTGTGTGAGGTTTAAACTTTGGGTAAACACTGTCTTATCCATTCCGATCCATCAATCCATGAGGCAATTAATACGAAGGGACTTACTGCAGATGTTTTCCTACATCTAAAAAGTAATTCTACTTACAGAAAAGTAAAAATTTTACAAACAGGATGTAAACCTTGAAGACGAGCCGCCTGAGTGCTTAATGTGACAGAACCATGAAATTAAAAAACTACACAAATGAAAAAGTATCACATCCAAGGTGGTTTTTTGATGAATAGTCAAGGTTCTAACGACGGTGATGTTGCAGACCGATCTAGGAAAGTAGCGAATGCTTCATACATTAGATAAATACGATTTATAACATCAAAACTCTGGGTGCCATGATCCTAACATGCAAAGTAAAAAATCTCATTTCACTAGCAAAAGA
>LUCM01000227.1:0-21120 GCA_008360955.1 Fasciolopsis buskii
AAAGAGGAGAGAGTGATTGATTTGTTTCATGAGGAATGATAGGGCAGTTGAAAAATTTATTTGAATTTTGGATTTTTGCAAAGCATCTTCAGATGCATTATGCTTGTGACATCAGGTTAGTCTAAGGTGCTGATAGTAACAGAAAAGTCCTTAAAATAGTTGTTATGTGGCGCTTGTTCAAGCATCATGGAAAATTACTTACCTTACGTCGTGGGAAAGAAAAGTGGGATAATTCTTTTAGAATTGAGGAGTTATTTATGTCAGATACTATAGAGATTGTGTGTATACATCCGAAGAGTATGGAAACATATTCCTAGTAGGAACAGCACTTAATTAATCAGCATGGTTGCATGTAGGCCCGTGTACGGCAGTTAACTCGAATTGAAAGTTATCCAGATCTAAAGATAAGAACACAACGGAAGAATAAGGCTTGAAGCACTATGTTACTGCAGTGGAATTTCTGATTTCTTCATGCAACCTTAGTAGAGATTAGCGGTGTGATAGCGACAGCATATAAGCTTTAAGAATTATATTGAAAAATGAGTTTGCAGGAGTCAGACTCGTTGATGGACAGCCGTTTAACCACTCGTACTAGTCTTCACATTATTATGTTCGAAACACCTAGCATGGACAAATATTTGTAAGTTGGAATCTTTTGCATTATCTATTTTACGACTAATTGTCTGCTAACCGGCGAATACAGTGATCCTGTATATGTGTCAGGGTGTATAGTTCCTACTTTATATGGCCTTGGATCTTGGGATAGAATGCATCTGTCTAAAATGACTTCGGTCCTCTCTTACTAAAGTATATTATTGAACTAGTTGGACAAACAGGTACATTCCGAAAGACAGCCGGTCGTAACATACAAGAGTGGTATGCGGCTGCGCAGAGGTGATTGGCATTTAAAAATGAGGCTCAGACTTAGAATCGCGTGGTCACTGTTGACACCTGACAACACATGTTTAACCGCTTCGATTTAGTACCTAAACAGACTCCGATACACCAAGCTTTCCAACTTGTACATTAAAGTCCCTTGCTTCCATTAAATATCAAGACGTTTGCTTTCCGAACAAGAGTGACGAGGTTTACGTAAATTCGTGCTTTCTGCATTTCAGTGCTGCAGTCTTTTTGAGCGTATGTGACTGAGAGTAACAAATAAACTGATTAACATACTATCTTGTTGCTGACGACCAAGTCGCCTATCCTCATGGCACACAAGGATGTGATGGATCCAAGCTTACAAGGTGCTGTCAGCCTTCTTACACTCAAGACTATTTTAAGCAACTTGCGTTCAACCCACAAGCTATGACGCTGTATTATATTGTGAAAAAAAATTTTATGACAAACTTGGGCATGTTAGTATTTTGAATAATAACTATCTACCTCAATCTTGATTCGTGTTCTCACCTACAGCGACTCTAGTTCTGAAATGGAGTCCTAAACTGCAGGAGCCAAACACACCTGTTGGCGTCCTGCATTAAAGTGCTGACATTGAAAGAACCGAGATCAAGTCTGACGAGTGCTTCGAGATGATGAAGCTAAATGACTGAAAAACCACCTAAATACACTACTTGAACAATAACCGTTGGGAGTATCGGGGTGTTATCAATGTATGATACTATGGGTTAGGTCAGAAGGGACAAGAGATTCGGTTGGAGACCTGAGAAAACAAGTTTAACTAAGGAGAGGGGATTCTGAACAGTAGTATTGCTTTGTCCCTATCACTCAAATGCGCTTGTGCAATGCAGCCGCGGTCCTGATATCCTGTTACGACCGATGCGTAGGAATTATTTTGTAGCGTGTAACTCATGGGGTATGATGGACGGTTATGCCTAGGGAGTCAGCCGCTAAGCAGAAGAACGTTTAGGGTTCTCAACCAAAGCCTTTGGTTCTGACAAGAACCTTACCGCAAGGCAGCGGGGTATGGCTGAGTGAAAATCTATCTAATTGGAACAATTATTCTTCTACTCGTTTTTCCGACTGAGCTGCTAACTCAGATTAACCCGCGACTTGGAGGACCAGGAGACTACTTTGTCAGGCCTCTACCCATTGACCTTCCAGGCATGATTGGATCTTCGGCTTGAGATGAGCCATCCTGTATAGCTCGTTGAATCATGGAGGCCCGGAAGCCGTCACACCACGTTGTACCGTGTGCTGACTTCGAAAGTACTGATCGAATGCCCACACACCGTATTGGTTGACATATTGAACATCTTGCTAACAAGGCAAACAAAACTGCGAATGAAACCTCAATAACCACGAGAAAAACACTACGGTGCACTTTATTATAGTATGCCACTAATTGCACTCTTGATGTGAGTTTCATGCAATGGATAAGTTGGCAACTTGTTTACTTCGTGTATCGGTGATCGCTCCAACTACCGGATTATTACCGTGATTTGGGTCATCGCATGTATTTACTGTTTTTCTTTTGGGTAAGTAAGATTAGTCTAGCCAATTTTTCGTCTACGACCGACTGGACGTCCAAACATTACATTTACTCTCGGGTCGCAAATTCTTTTTCTTCTGTTCACGTCTGTATTCAAGTGATTTACCTAGGTCCGATCGGAAGGGGGGAGGAGGTGACAATCAGTCGCATTCTGTGGAGAATAAAGAGACAACTAAGGACTGTTCCAGTGCTCATGATTCGGATCAGCAGTTCTGACGGGCTCGTGTTCCGGCATTTTGAACGCCAATTTGCCTATTCGTATTTCTCAAGCCCTTTCTATCTGTTATTGTTTTTATTAAAGAAACACGATAAAACAGTGTGATTCGGTGTCGATAATTGGTATTTGGGTATCGACATCAGCCTCAACAATGTCACTTCTTATCACACAGCGAGAGGCCTTAATGTCCAACGGAATCTCGAAACGTTCAAAAATAACATGGATTTTCACAATAATAAATCCTGATCATCTAATCAACTATCTTTGGAATCGTGCTTTAAAACCATCCTGTTCCAAGAGTTCCTCTCCTTCACAAATCTTTTTAAGTTGTTCCTCATCCAATACCATAGAACCCACGCCCTGGTTCTCATGGTGGTTTCAATTTATCGCCGCACAACTACAAATTGTGGGGTAAGGCGTGTGGCATTTATCAGCCTGTGAAAACTCGCGTAGCCTGTCATTTCGGATGTCATGTCCTACTGAGAGACTAACTGGATTAGAGACTGTTTCCAACTGTCAGCACTTTATTGGACGGACATAAAAGGTAACAAAGAATGAGACCGGAAAAGGTAATAATTGAAAGAAATTCGTGGTGCCAAATTTTAAAATCAAAGGACACGCCACGGAAACGCATTCGTCAGTTTTTATGGCTTGCTGCAAACATCAGCGCAGTAAGGACGGCAAGCTCCGTAACCGTTAGGGCCCATTACCGACTGAGGAGAAAAACTAATGAACATGACCAAAAAACTTGCTGTGGCATAAACCCATACAGGCTCTCTCAGGATCACATTTGGTCACGAACCGAGTGACAGTGAGTGACCGGCGAAACTGGGCTTCGTTTTGAGGATTACGAATGCTCAATCCATTTGACCACGGCAGATTAGCTTAACTTCAAACAAACCCCAAGCTTTGGTGTAGAAGGGAACGCATCTGTACGTGACCATCTCAACTCGGACATTATAACAAACCCTTACAGTGATTTTGTTGATTATATACAAAAAAAACAAAGAGGCGTGCTCATCACCGTCATGGACACAGAAGCTTCTCATTTTGCACTTAACCCACTCTAAAAGTTGCCGATCAATGGGACTGGGTTTATCTTGGTAATTGAGAAAACTTTTGTACATTGATTTATTAAATGCGGACATTTGTTTAGAGAATGAAATTTTTGCGATCCACAGAGAAAAACACGATCTTGCTGCCAATCTGGAAGGTTTTCTCTGCACATGTTGGGTTTCATGATGAATCACCTCATTCACTAACCGCACTGTTGGTCCCCGAGAACGACTGACATGTGCAACTGAACTGTTCTGTGATTCGAAACCGTGTATCCCATTGGATAGCTAATAATATGGAGCAAAGGTTCGTAGAGCTGAATTTGGAGACTTTACAGTGTGACTTTTTTTTCACTCTTTCCTCTCGGTGTTTTCTAAATTAGTTTTGCTACTGACAGCACCAGATCTATAAACCAATTTTCGCCCCATAAATATATACACATGTTTATAGAAAGAAGCAGCAATTATTGCGCTTTCCGGATTTCCGAAGTTACTGCTGTTCTGCAGGTCCTAGCACTCTCGAAGTATGAGGAAGTACCATCGAACATGAAGTCATTAACAGGTTTCTCTTATTAAATTTATTTGTAGGCTGTAACAAAACCTGCCGAACAAATGTGACCATAATTTTCAAGGCAATCTCTTATGACTGCGAGAAGTGGAATAGCAACAGGGTATGAAACTTGATTCGAAAGGTCCTGAGATTTTTCTTAGTTCCCATTCATTACTGCTGACTGGCTCGCCTGCACGACAGAAGCACGCATTTTACAGAAAATTCTAACCACGGTTATTTACGTACTGAAGATAACTATTTGTTAATCGGACTATTTTGTATTGACTATTGATTATGAACTGTAGAATTTTCATTGGAGCGGATCTTGGTTCGCAACAAAGTTAACCTTTCCTCAGGGTCGTTCAGGTAAGCTTCGTTAATCGGTTGCACTGTTTTCGTGACAGCCAATCAGTGAGCTAGAAACAGAGAAACCATTTGGCAGCACAACTCGAGGGATAATGAACCGATTAAAAATCTTTACCCAATCTAAAGTTTTGTTCGCAAACATATTCAGCATTTTAACCCATATTACTAGACGAATAACCTGTGCAAGGCGCATATTTTGGATGGAGAACGTCGATCACATCCAAAGGTGAACATAGTCATTTATAGCCCTGTTAGAAATTTTATTACAATTTCTTTAATTCCGAGTTACCGTATTACAATACATATTCCAAACATCCTTGATTCGTGAAAGGCAAAATACTTGAAGTATGCATTGAGTGCATAATGAGGTAAAGAACGCAATTATCCCGAGCGAAAGTGGAAAGAGGGGAGAGAGCGTTAATTCGGATAGCCGCTAATTTTGTTGATAGATGCACGACAAATTGCCATCGTGGAACTCCGGGAAAAATGGACATTTCTGGCATTTTCTTGTGGCTCATTGTGATACGAATAAAATGAGAGGCCTGTTCAACGGACCACAAATGTGGTACTATGGAAGAAATTTGTTGCTGTCGTGGCGGATATACTACCAAATTATACGGAAATTTATAATGCCAGTGAACGGTAAATTTATAAAGAAACTCCATCTGGCGCTCCAAAATTTGCCAAAGATGATATCCATAATAGTTTTTTTCAAACAGGATGTATGCTCTGTGAACGCAGTCTTAGAACTAGAGTATAATTTGTACAAAAGCAGCAGTCTCAATCGAAAAGTAACTCAAAATATACTTGATATCTCAACTTGATAATTCTATAAGGTACATTACAGTGGATGGTGCAGTCAAAATTCTGAAACATTGGTGTATGACGTGAAAAATACTTGCACACGGGAACTTGTGGACATCACATCGAAAATACCGGAGAGTGGCAAGTAGTTCTGTTATCGGTATTTATGGATGCCGTATTTCTAGAAACAATGATCGAACTGTTGTGAATAAATTTCACCTTATCCTCCCTAACGGGTTTGTTTGTAATGCGTTATAGTTGAGACACACAGGTAATGACTAAAATGAAACATCTAACGATTTCTTTCCAAACTTACGGATGAGCAGCACCACATCTCAGACACCGTTGATTTAGAGCCTCGTCACTACTTCACACCGAATAACAGGAATACAAACTTGCATGTTGTTACATTCCGGACCAGAAATAAGTCGAAAGAGAACCATATATATGTAAGACCATACCACAGTC
Organism: Fasciolopsis buskii; assembly: GCA_008360955.1. Lineage (NCBI taxonomy): Eukaryota > Metazoa > Platyhelminthes > Trematoda > Plagiorchiida > Fasciolidae > Fasciolopsis > Fasciolopsis buskii. The sequence continues at coordinate 5,913 of LUCM01000227.1, forward strand.
CGAGTCTTAAATCTGCCTCAGGATATATCTCGTGCCCTGTGATAATTTGATGCGCTGGTTAATCAGTTAGAAATTCTAAAACTTCTTGGACTATGAGGTAAAGAAAATCATATACTGGAGTTGCCGGCCACACCCAAATAACCGAAAAGTTGCTGAATGACAGGAGGGGTTCCATGGACTGTCACTGTTTATTGATGCTGGGCTTGTAGTAACACGCTTCAAATCTCCCTTTGTTCTACCTAGTAAGCGCATAACGCGCCATGGTTAAGATATACATACGGTGGCTAAAATGGGATACTGACTAAATTCCTGTCCTATTTGCTCGTCAGATAACCCAAAACTTACGTCTTACTATCGAAAAAATTTGAAGGTCTCGCGGAATGAAATGAACACAAATTTGAGTGCTTATTTTTGTATCCCCTTGCTTGATGAACGGGGAAGGGATCATGCAACGCTTGTTGTACACCTCGTTTCGTCGGATTTGACCACTTTATAAGTGGATGTACGTGGTTGTGCGCTAATTGCTTAACTGACAATCGGCGAAACCCTTATTGTCGTTCCGTATCTTTTAATTGCTCTGTTGCAATTTCAGTGAGCTGCATTGAGAAACAGCACGGCGTTCCGTCTCACGGCATTTGGACTCATTCAAGGGTGCTTAAATTTCTTTCCGCCTAGGCTTGTCAGTTGGGAGCAAATTCTCAGCCCACCTGCGGGATTTTTCCAACTTCTCATCACTAATGGTGTGTTCAGTTGTACAACTAACATTTTGACTTTTAAAGTTTCACGAGGAATATTTCAACTGCACAATGTATTCAGGGAAATTGGATATAATCTTCTTATTTTCAATATTTTCGACCGCCAATCGCCATCGGTGAACAATAAAAGCAAAAGTTCCGTCTATTCGTGAGCTTAATTTTTCAGTTAACGACACCATATTTTTGGCGTGACATCCAAAAATGGGAACTCAAAACTAAAGTTCTGAAAACTTGCATTATACCCTAAGGGTTCTAGTTACCGATCGAGCCACCACCTAAAAACAATCGCGGGGATGATAGTTTTCAGACAACCATAAATTTGCTTTTATCCTTCAATTAACTACTGGCACTATGGGAGCTAACACCTAGGACTGAATCACTGTATCCCCTGAACAATACACATCCACAAAGTACCATCCGCAACTCCAAAGTTCACAGGTTGAATACCGAAATTCACAAGGTAACGTCAGATGATCGAGGGAGGGGAATTAAAACTGTTTTCTGCAAAAATCACATTCAATACTGCCTACTGTCCCCGAATGAAAGCAGATATTCCGAATTAGCAAAGTAGAATTCATAATTCCTGTTTTGCACTACCACCAGGTTGCCTAAATTGAAGTGAAAAAAACCATGGATCCGTACAGGCAATGAATGATGTGGAAGGGGAAATTGAGAGACTATCATGTGGCGAATTCAACAATTTTCCCCAACTCTCTCCCTCTGTCTGTCTGTGTTTGTCTCCTTTCTTTGCAATATTTCCGACGAGATATGATCTGTTTACGGATTTGCGCAAAATAGACCAGTACGAAGTGGAATTTGTCCTCATTCCCCCCTCTTCTTTGCACAATCAGAAATGCTCGTTTTCGGCTGAGACAACAGATAAAAAGGTTAGCAAAAAATAGATTAGATCAACCAGAGAAGAGCATAATGAATACAATAAATTGCTGGTTGTCCGAGTCGGTTGCTTAAGAGAACTGGATAGGGATACGATGATACTGATGATAGTGATGAAAAGGTCTGGGTGAAAACGGGACAAGTGGGCGGGTGTGTATGTTTCGGTGATGGTGTGAGGGTAAAGTAGTATGTACACACATTTACGTGCACATGTACAGTTTTCTTACGTGCTGATGAGAGCGAAGGGCAAAAACAAATCCGTTGTCAGGACTAAATGGGGACAAATACCGAGTGTTGACAAAGAAGTTTAAGCATTCTGTGTCAGTGTGCGTCAGACAAAACTGATTCTCACAAGGCAGCTGCGACCAAAGGGAACGAAGTCCATGGGTTAACGACAAAAGTATGCCATCGGGCGCTGGGAACAAGAACAAACCACGCATGGACAAAAGCACACATTAGAAACAACGTAAAGATAACGAGGAGTAAATACACGTGAAAGGGAACTAATCTGGATCGATAAGGCAGACACCGGAACGACAGTCCGGGAAATGAAGACCTTTCATTTACACTAGCCAGGAACACTCGAGAAAAAGCAAGGGCGAATCAATTTGTCATCGAGCGAGGAATGTGGAGCGTGTGATTGATAAGAATATCATAAAGCAATAGATTGTAGATGTAAGTGGGATATGCAATAAGGATGAGAGTAAAAGGGAGAAGAATGATCACCAAGACCATAAGAAATTTCACCGAAATGAGTGTGCATCAAAACCCTTACTAATTCACCAAAACAAGACAAAATTGCTCGTATAGGGAAGGATCGATGAGGATGGATCCGGCACGGTGATAGACCCAGCATAATGATTGGATAACGCAGCGAGATGTGGAGGGAGGAGTGGACAGAATATCACAGGAAACCTCATTTAGACAATGCATACATGAGTCGCGAAATAAGAGCGGGGTGATTGATCGGCTGAATATGAAAGACGGTCAGTCCTCACAGAGACGGAGTAGGCGTAGAAGAACGCGAACTGTGATTTGAGAGAAACAGGAGTCAGTCGACCAGGATCGATGTGTCTATGATCATCGAGTTCAAAATGTGTTCTCGTCATCAACCGAAACAACCACCGGAATTGGAACGGATTCCACGGGATCGGAGATCAATTCTCGGGGAGCAGTCGGAGAACCTCGACACAGTGATCGAGTTACACAGATCGGTAAATACAAGTAGACGTAGCCAAGCACAATCGGGACGACGATTGCGGCTATTAAACCTGTCGGGTGACGTTGAAAGGCGAAATATGACGTGGTAAACGTGACAATATTGCACGTCTCAACGAATCAAACATATTGACCTCAGATGAATAAATCCACTTACAAATTTGCGGTCAAGAAGTAGGCTGGTTTTGTTTTCGTTATCCCGGTATGGGAACCAACTGCCTTGAATGATACATGCTACTGGGTCAATAGTGTGTCTGAAAGGTCACCAGTGATGATTAAGCAACTGCGATGATGGACAATATATCAACGTGCCAAAGTATATCAGTTTATTTTGTCAGAACAAAGTTATTCATCAAGAAAGCGACTCTGAGGCCTGACTTCCTGCTCACAATTAACAAACAGAGTCACATCTAATGGATTGACTAGCTGAGATCTTGTTCGCAGAAGTCTGACCAATCTCTGATGGACACATTTTGCGCGTACTATGAGGTACACTGATTTTACTGTGCACTAGGCCACAAGTCGCGAGCAGGCGTACGTGTGCTAGAGCTTATGGGAAAATATAATTTCACCTAAGACGGAATAGTTTTAGCAAAAATCTGTGCGATTCGAAAATCGCTCCGAACTTATGTGGGAAACGGTGCAAACATGCTGAGATGTGACCGTGGCATAAGAACTTGTTGAACCGTTAACCCCATAGGCCTTTATTCTTATCAACTGGTTAGCGACTTTTCACCACCATGAAATAAGTATAGAAACGTATTATGTCAATAATTACTCCACTAAATTAAATTTTAGCATTGAATTAAACACACCTAATTGCAAAATTTGGGTCAGTTTTTTTGCAACCATTAATCATGCACTGATGTGCTTTGTTCTTGTTTCTACCTCACAGTACCGCCTAGGCAAAGGAGAAAAAGAACGAGAAATAATGAGACCAACTGTAAGCTGTGAAGTTGAAGAACGTGACAGAATAGGTGATTTGGAATACAGGAACGCAAATACTTGCCGCGTTTAGCCATACTATCTGTTGTATGCAACCATTACGCGGGAGGATTTCATGGGTTTAAAACCGTAGTGTTAATGGACCTACAAGACCCAGTCCACCGGTTAGGGCTTCAATACTTTTTCGTCATGTCATATGGTGACCACCTCGACCTGCCTTCCAACTAACACCTGCCTTGTACAATACCGTACAGCGAGACAGGCGTTCCGTGGACGTGCACAACACCATCCAACAAATTTGCTCTATTTAGTGCTCCTCTAAAATTGAACTCTAGGATGCAGTATCTTACGCCTTACGTCTCTAGTGAAAGAAGAATCAACTAAGAAAGTCTTCGTATCCTTTTGATCAACAGTTCACGTGCTTTTGAAGCATTGCTAAGATAATAACAAACCGTTCCCGATGTATATCAACCGGTTCACTTTCACCGATCAGCTCTAGCCCGTGTAGAAAAAAAACACGGACGTAAATGAACTAAACCAGTTTCTCCAGGAGTAATCGCACTTTCATGGGGTCTAATTCAAGGAATTATCGATCGCCGCCAGATGATTCTTCATTCAATTCGACGTAAAAATCTATGGTCCGTTTATTTGATCACATACTTCAAAGTGATGCTGAGAGGAGAGAGAGGCAGTGCTGCAGTCACTCAGTTCACTAATGAGGATGACTTGCTCACTTACTGCTGAGAATTCATCCTAGCATTTCGGCTTCTAAACAAAAAGCAACAATATAAAATGGCTGGTAGTGGCATCGTGATTTTTGCAATCGGATACTCTGAGAAAGAATTTATCGGCGGGAGATACGGCTTTAAAAATTATAGAATATATATATACCCATCATGGTGAGCAAACCCATGACTAGTGGATTCCACATCATGTAGTATTGATGTCCAATAGATCGCATAGCTCGGCGGATATGTTTGATTAAAATCTGTTCGTCCTGGGTTCTCGCCTCAATTAGATGCAATGGATACTCGGTGCTAATCATTCACGACAGAAAGGACGAAACAGCTTCCATTAGCTGTAATTGCGAATCGGATGCAGGTATCGCAAGATGAATTCTTTTATCGACAAACACACCTACTCATTAAGTATCTGACACCTACAAATGTCACAAACAGACTGACCCCCTACATTTACCTTTCGACTACTGACTCAAATCATTGTGGGACATTTCGAAGGCGACAGAATTTCAGTGTCAAACTCAAACTGTACTTCCAGTCTCAACAGGTATTTTTCCTTAAAACCTCTATGCTACAGTTTTCACCAACAATTTGAAATCTGAGAGGTTCTAGCGAATATTAGGCAATTCCTTTGAGAGATGGAGTGACAAATTCCTTTCTGTTTCAACCAGTTCATGGGCATTATTTGGACATGATGCTTAATGAATAAGATGCTATTAAATCCAATGGCTGATCGACGCGCACTGGGTGATTTGAGGTCAGGGTTACAAAGCTGGATCGGATTGTACTGAACAATCGATGGCGCGTCGCTATATCACGAGTTGGCATATAACCTCATGTATGGTGATCCAAATACAAACAATATTGACCAGGTTCTTTCGGCTTTTTGCCTTCGCGTTTTCGTAATTCATTGAAACTTGCCACTGTGGCGTTGAACACGAGACCGTAGCCGACAAGCCTGGTTTCCGAGACCTTATTTAAGGGAAACCTTATCATCTTCACAAGGCGATTAACGGAAAGGTTGTTACAAGAACGCTTCAGGACAGACAAAAAAGTGCACTATGTATTGTGATCTGGAGTTCACCGTACCAATTATTGTGAAGTTTCAGCGATGTCGGTTACCTCAGCTAACTTGAATTAGACCACATCCAGTTACGTCACATGATCACGTGTGGGTAAACCGTTTGCTTGTGAATAAGTGGTAGCCCAAGGACACGGAAACTGGAGTATCTTTACGATCCACTTTTGCGAAAACGGAGCTGGGTAAAAAAAGCCTGATTGTCACTAATTCAGCCGTTGCTATCTTTGTCTGACAGCTTTTGGTCCGTTCTACTGGACCCTGCAAAATGCAGAGGGGAATTGGCGCGGTGACTTAAAGCTAGTGTTATTACTTGTTAACCTGTAGTTTCTGGACCAATACGATAACCAATAATGGCAATCCGCGCCGGGCTTTGGTGTTATGACAGCCGGTGCTGCCTAGTCTGACTTCGAACAAACAAGCAATATACACTTGGTAGTCGTGCAGCGTGCACGTATTCACGACTTGACTTCCAAAGTCCGGAAGTGCTCTCACGCTCTAGCATCAACTATAAGTCTTTTGGAGGTGGATGGGTCCAGTACACATTCTTGACACCCTGGCCACAGGAGTGCAGAACGCAATAGCATAAATAACGGGGCGAGCAGAAGATATGATCATGAAGTTTCATGAGTGTGGGATACAGGAGACATCCCCAGCGTCACTCGGCTATTTTATTCGAAGGTGCAACTCTAGCTTTTTGAACAGCCAGGTGCGGGCTGCAAGGCACCAACTTGATGACGGATGGTTTCCTGTGGCTTCTCGGGAGCTCGTTCGCCATTTAATTGAGGGATCCATGCAACTGTGATAATGTGACAAATTTTGTTTACGGCCATTGGGTCAAAAAGCTATAGAACAAACCGAAATTCAAGATCACTGGAAAAGATTTTAGCCGCCTATTCAGGGTAACCGTCTTCGCAGGCTGAACACCGTCCCACCGAGACTTTTAGGCTTCGGTTTACCCTCAACCTGGTTCAGTTCGCCTGTCAGAAGACCTCATCTTTTTTATAAATAATCCGAAAACAACCAAAGACGTCACAGAATGACAGTGAAAAGAAAAAAAGACAACTGGTATTTTGTTATTATTTTCTCTCGTTGTTTGTCAAACCTCGATGAAGTTCCAATTATAGTTTGTTGTGATATATATATATATATATATTTATTATGTATATATATATATATATATTCAATCGATATAAGATTTGCAAACTAAGAAAGTATGGTCCACTGCAAAAAATAAACCGTGAGGAGAACATTCGCAACATTGATCGTAAAAATAGGTAAAGTAGAGAAGCATAGTTGAGATGTCTCAAAACGAAAAGAAGAGAGTTGTAAATAAAAAACGAAAACAGGCAAAACGACACTTACTGGCGATTACCGGTGCGATTAGCAGGCTGCTCAAACAAGTCAGGAAAATGGCAAAACGACGTTTATGTTTCCCATGTGGCCGGAGCATTTCGTTAACCTGTGAAACAAAAAGGTAGAAACAGCAGCAATATCTAACAAAATGACAACGAAGATTTTCTGACGCAATTCAAAAATCGGTAGCCCGCGAAAAATGGTGAAAATTTCGTTTTATCCGGTGGTAACGAATAACTTACCGCAAACAAACTGGTAACACATCTTCCAGAGAAAAAAATTCCCTTTGAAAGATATACCATTTCTACGTGATTCACCAAGCAGTACTAACCTGAGTCATAGAAGAACCAGGGCATATCCATTGTTCCCAAACTGGATAGCGAACAGAACTTCAGTTGGTCACACAACTGACGTGGAATATGGTGGGAATCCAAACCGCTAATTGTTTTGTCCACGGACGAATTGGTGGATGTGCATTAGGTGATCAGATGCCCTTCGCATGAGTGCAGCAAAAGGGAAATACGTGTCGACGACTAATTGCGCTATTTGCAAGAGCTGGCAATCACGAAACTGGAATTCGAAGTGGTGCTGAACCACAGAGGATTCTCATAGGTCGAATACAATAACGATCGGGGTAAACTTCAAATTGCTAAACCGATGATCATTATTAAAACTGATGATCGCAAACAGAACAAGAGGCAACTGCACACAATGGCTCAAATTACAATTTTTTAGTTCAATGGTGATGCTAGAAGAAAGATCGCTTCACGGAGAAGCTGGAAATCGTACGGCTGAAAGCGATACTCCGGTTTCGAACCTAGTCATTTTTCATTATTAATTTTCCTGTCGGTCACCATGGAATCCGTTCTACAAACGATGACCCCCCTAGACACGGTCGGCAGAAATCGGATTGACGTGACAATATTTTGAAAAGAAACGAATACGGAAAACATGCTAAGATCCGAATCGGTAAGACAAATTCTGTTAACCAAGAACTATTAAGCAAACACGGACTCTATTCACGGAAAATAAATCATGCCTCAGATGTTCCTAACCCCCACGGCAATTGGTGACTGTCACTCAGGTACAATGGGAGTAAAAGGGTTCGCTTGCCTGCGAACCCAAATGTTCAAATAGCAATATCATTTGTTTTCCCGTAAGAGCACATATGTGAACATCCTAGTGTTCCAGAAACTTCGATCTAACCCAAGGCATTCAAATTTCTCTGATGGTTTTCACTGAAAGACGACTGCAGTCCGCGGAAGTTTTCTGCTGTTGTTTGACGAATAAATTGTTGCAACCAAAAGAACCGGAGAACATCGAAACAAACTACTACAAACACTACCCGATCGCGCTGTTGGCATGACTCAGTGCCGTAGTCAATGACGTATAGAAGTTTCACCTACCTTTGATTAATTCCTCCTTTTTCTCTTGGAGTAGTTGGTTGGGGTAGCAATCGAAGCCTCGGCGCGCTGGTGCAGGGTTAATAGTTGTACAAACTGAGCTGAACTGAACGCGATGGTCGGAAACTAGGCAATATGTCTAAAGCTGCACTCGGTTGCGTTCACACATCCGAAATGTTTCTGCCTCGCTATTATTCTTGTGACTTACGATCTTACGGACTTTCTTTCACCATTAAGCAATGCTGTGAGTTGGTTGTCAAAACCAGAGCACAGTACAGCAGAATTCTCGGTGTTACGAATTGAACCGAACTCCAATGATCCTTTGAGGTGGCCGCGAGAGCGATTTTATACTATGGTAGGCAAGAACTCCCATATGAAAACGTCGTGATGCGAAAGCATATTGCTACCATCGAAAACCACTTCACTGTTTGCGCCCGAAGTTAACTACCGGTGATTTCATCCTCTGAATCAAGAATGGCAAGGATTCACCAACAGACAGACCCCACATGTGCACTGAACCTCTGTTGTGCTAGACAGCCCTGGTCAACATATGAATCATAGCAATTTCGGAAGTGCCCTCAGCGACAGTACTTGGCGAAAATATCGATTTTTCGATTCAAACAGCTGGTTTCCATTGTTTGTCTTACTTCAAGCAGCAGAGGAGCAGGAATGCGCCTCCGTTTTTGAAGTTCACGTTTGCTGAACTCACGAGAAAGAGCTGGTGAGGACTGCATAGACTGACAGTATTGAACAGGCCCGATCAAACGTGAGGCCAGTAAATAAGCCCCTGAGATGCCCAGCATGATTTTTGTCTGGTTTCTCTTCATGCGCACCGTTTGCCACTGACACGTATGGACCCAATTGGCCATCGCAACAAGCCTCGAAATCCCTTCATGAAACGGCAGTGCATCTCGGGAACGTAAAACTAGGCTTTGACCAGTTGGAATAACTAGCTGGTAGTGTTCCCTTTTAGCACCATGTCTCATTTAAGGGGACGGCGTTGATTGAGGTCAATTAAACTGTGAAAGGATTCATTCAGGATTCAGGCAATATCGCACAAATCCTACATTGTCCAAGCGCAGTAATTCCGGAAACACGAACTGTAACTTGAAATATTCATGTATCAATGGTAACCGATTGTAGGAAGCCAAATCAACCACCCTCCTTCTTTTATTCATTAACGACCTTCTGGCCATCACCTCAAACCCAATCCATTCTTTTGCCGATAATACCATTGTTCTCCATCTTACCACACTCCTCGCCATGCAGACACCAACACTGATCGTAATCCTTGTGTCGCTAATCTATCTTTAGGCTCCAATCTTGAACACATCTTCTCCTGGAGCTCCGACAATCGGGTCGCATTTATTGTCTCAAAAACCGATTTTGTTTAACCCTTATTGAGATATCACTGGTTTTCCCGATGTCCTTATTTTTGCGTTTCATAGACACCATTCCTCCTCTCGGTTTATCCGCTACTTTCTCATTACGCTGGCCTTCATTTATATTTAGGCTTGCTTCTTGATTTTTTGCTTAGTTGTGGACGTTTTTCTTTGCTCCAGCTCGCCTCTTCCCTTGGTTTTTGTTCTTTTGAGTATACCTCAGCAGTTCCTCTTTCTGTGACTTTTCCGCGCTCGTCTTGCACACAGGCAGCTAGTCACTCCTATCAAGTTTTCTGTTACTAGGTCTCGTGCTTAGATCTTACAGTTTTCTTTCTCTCTCAGACTAAAAACTGTGAAACATGCTCCCACTTTTTGTTTTCCATTCATCTGCAACCTTGCTCTTTTAAAAAGCAGGCTCTTGGGTGAGTACTCCCCCGCATACCCACCTTTGCAATGTCTTTTGATCACGGGATTTACAACTAATACTGTATTTTACTTTATGATTATTAAAAGAACCAGTTGATAGTACCGATTCAAATACATGCTAAATGTCTTTCAGTCCAAAAAAATTTGGTTAGTCAGAGTTGAATAAAAAACGAACGGGGCTGCGCACTCAACGAAGACGTTTCGTTGAGGGTTTTGTTCGCACTTGCACCCATCTACCACAACATTTGTGTGAACCAATAAAAAGAGACGCTTTCGAGGCGGTTTACGGTCTCAGATAGATTCAACGGAACTGATTTTCACGTTCATCACAAATGTGAATCAATCAAAAAGCAAATTTTATCGAGATTATTCAACAGTGGAAATCCGGCCAGTGATATGGCACACACCGATAGGAAAAAGAAAATAAGCCACCCATTTGGTGATTACTATTCATAATCGATAAATATGGGGGGTGGGGTGTAAAGTTTCCTTCTTCTCCTCGATGACTGTAATGAACAAACCAATCTGACTGGATAATCATCTAAATGAACTCATCTTCTATCTTAAATGTATGCAGACGTGTGAACTCAGATCCCACCGGTCGGTGGGCGGCTGTCGCAATCAGTGTTGTGGGATGTACCGGTGATTTTCCAATCTGAATAGCACAAGCTGCTCCGGACCCAGCAGAATGAAACAACTACCCGGTTTCCCATGATCATAAAACCAAAGGCATTATTTCTCTATCGTTTTTACTCCGTCTTAATGGTGCAGCAAAATTTTGGTACGACACTCAAGTTAGTGAATTTAGAACGAGAAAATGAAGACCACAACAATTGCTACATGGTTGGGAGTAATCCGGACAGTCACGGATGCGTACCCTTGTGTACACTTAATTATACGAAAAATGCTAAATCCCCTAATCTCAACAATGCAAGTTCATGTGTAAACGAAGATGTTGACAGTAAGAATAATGGTGTGTAGAAACGTAGAATTCACGAACAATTCTTGATTTAGATGTGGGATTCGCTTTTAACTACGCACTGTCCGAACCTTCGTTATATTTGCAGAGTTTCAACTAGGTAACTGGCCGGTGATGGGGCAAGCAGAAACGGAGATGCTTACGTAAAACACCACCATAAGGTCGATCACTAAACCATATCTCCTGTGATCTCCACGTGCTATTTTTCGCGCGCGATAATGGATGGCCACATTGTCCCCCTATTCACACGCATCATACACTCATTCGTTATCCTTCTTGCTTGTAACTATCATGCGTCTACTCGTAGTCCGCCGAAAAGAGCTAATGGACATCTGGAAATGGTTATTTCATGCTCATTGGCGAGAAGATGGTGATGAATGCGATCAATATAATTACTTTGCCATTATCATATAAATTGAAATACAAAAACAGTGAGTTTTGAAAACCTAATTAACCAAAACCATTTGCAGGCTGTATAATTTTCGAACCATGTTGTTCAAAGTGCGTTCCAGTTACTGGAATACTTCATTTACAGCATTAGGAGATTAACATTATCGAGATGAAGAATTGAATTTAAGTAATTTGCACTGTCGGAAATTCTCTTCCATCGTAACGCAAAGGTAACAATAGTGCATGTATTCATGGTGGCACATGGGAATTCGCCATCGTCTGCCTCATTATCACATCTAACCTACCAGAATCATACATGAATCTATACCAATCCAGGTGCAGAGCTGCAGTCGTTGCCTTCCCCTTTGTCCAATGGGCCTAACCATAGAAACGATATTCAGCACTAGTCATAAAGCAAGTGCAGTGCCGAAAACAAATACCCCTGTCCTCCTTCTTTAAGTCAGTGATTCCTGTGCAAACTGCGACCTAATTAATCATTTTATGATTACGGAAACCGGAAAGAAAAAAAGCACGAACAACAGTGAAGTGTGAGAAAATCAGATCACATAAAAATCGGTACGTGTTGTTACCGACAGAAGCCCCGAATACTCGCAGCAAGCGCTTTATCATTCAGAAAACAAACACCACTGAAACCAAGCAGTCGTAAGGCTAGCAACGGCCATGGAAGAGGGCTGATATCGCTGGCAACCTTGTCTTCATTATCATCACCGTTCAGCGTTAAACAGCAAGGTAAGCCTCACTGCAGCACTGACATGCAGAAAGCACGAATGTTACAGAACCTACGTCACTCTTAGTTCGGAAGAGCAAACGCTTGATATTGTGAGTGGTAGGCAGGATTTTTAATGTTTACAAATTGCGAAAACTTGGTGTATCGAGTCCTGTTAGGTGGGTGATGCCCTTGCCTGCACAGCGAACAGACAACGGAGAAAGACTTCTCCAATGTCTGTGCAGACGATCATTTATTTCCATTCTAGTACGAATTTCCGGGACCACAGTTCGCGTCGCACGCGACATGGCGTTCTTACTCGAGAGTACTTTGAGGTCAGAAATTGACCACATCGCAGTGAGCCTTTACCGTGGCGCAGTTCTGCGAACCACGTGACGTCGAATCGGACCATGCGTTAGTTTTAATGCGATTTTGCTGCCAGCTGAATTGGCCATCGCACGCAGGCCGATAAACGCCGATTGGCCTTCAAACGTTTATTTGATTCGGCTGTTCGCCAACAGCTACGAAACAGAAACTGTCCGAGGAACTAAAGAACTTCGACCGTAAGCAAGGTAGACGATCAGGGGGATCGGATTAGGGCAGGCTATGCATTTCCGCAGCAAGAATTTTCGCCGCTGGTTCTGAAATCTAGCACTTATCGAAGACACTGGATCTCGCAAAGGTCGCTGGGTCCAGTGGAGCAAAAACGCGAGCTGCCTAACTGCAGGGAAGTGAATAAGGTGCGTCGGCAGTTGCAGCGTCAGTTGACCATAAGTCTTAAGAATGACCACGAAAAGTGGTGAGTTAACGTAGCCGAAGAGATGGAGGAAGCGGCGTCCGCTTCAGGTAACAGTCGGAGACTGTTTAAGCTTATACGCGACAGCGGTGGGCGGCGAACTTCGTTAGCGAAAGTCTGAGGGCGAATAGGATTCGGAGACGCTCAATCCATGGTAAACATGGAAATGAACTGAACCGTTGGGCTGAGCATTTCAAGGATCAAGTTTAAAACTGGTCACACGCTAAACGTATTTAGCCCAACGTCTGGAAGCTGTGAATCCTTGGAGTTGTTTCGTTGAATCCCCACACGGAAGTGGAAGTTTAGTCCAATATTCGGCTTCTAAAGAGGAAAGCAGGCCGGTCCCGACGACCTTCCCCTCAATTCTCTTCAAATTGGGTGGGGAAGCTTTGAATGAAATCACTTACCTCCTTGCTGTCGAGATATTTGAGAACAGGAGTGTTATTCCGCTAATTCGTGGAGGTGGAGTCACCTGATTGATGCCATCTTCAAGAAGGTTACACGGAGTGACTGTAGCACTCATCGTGGGATTAGTTTAATTCCGGTAGTTTCTGAGATGTTGGCTTCGGTAATGCGTGCAACCGTTTGACACCGATTCGCAGAGAGTAAGCATCCTCGCAGCAACAGTCCGGTTTCCGTCCGTGTCGAGATTGATGCGCACCAAACTATTCACCCTCCGAACAGATAATCGAAACGCGCCACAACGCACCGGCGGCCCTACAAATCGTAGTCTTTCTGGACTTGGAAAGGTGCTTTCGACTCTGCGGAATCGACCAACAATATTTCGGTGCCACTCTACCGGAGAGTTCGTAGAGGCCTGTTTGCAAACATTTAACTCGCAGTACCTATTGTCGCTTAGAGGTATGCGGTGAACTGTCACGTTCGTTCGAAGATGACTAGGCGGCGTTCGGCGAAAGGTGATCCAATCATCTCCATTCTTGTTCGAGGCTTTTCGTCATGGACGAGGTGGATGCGTAAGAATGCTTTTAGGAGGTTGGACATGTAGGAGTCGTAACTGAGAATTGGGAGGTAATGCTATACACGCTCTTTGTTACGCAGATGAGCCTTCCTGTGTCTGGTTTGAATCCTCCGATCATCAACACAAGGCGCCACTTAGACGACTCTCGAGATCGGGCTTGCATCGGTTCGCCGATTTGGCTTTTGTACCCTTCAAAGTGTACAGTGATGATTACAGAGACTGTTATGGACAGTCGATCCCGAAATCACCCTGGATGGAGAGCAAACTAACGATTGTGGGACCGTTTCACCTACTTGATAAAGCTGCGTGTCGAACGATTTGTAGCTCGGGACTTGGAGGTAAATACGCGTTATATCCAAGGTCTCGGTGCAGCATTCGCTGGATTGAAGCACTTGTGGCGTCGGCCGAGTATATTTCACTGAAGATGAGAGGTCGTGTGTGACTGTGCTGCAGTGCGATGTTCAGTATCTGTATGTACGGTTGCGAAGACATGGATTATGGTCGTTGTGGAGATGTTACGTCGGTTGAGGTTTTCGTCACCGATATCTACGGTGAGTATGGCCTAGGATTGGATTGAGTGACCGGATGAGTAATATATTGAGGTTATGGAATCTGGTATTGGGTGCCACTTCTGAGGAATAGCTTGTTTCAGCGTTATGAAACCTGAGTAGACTGTGCTGGTTGGGGTCACGTGTTGCGTATATCGAAACACAGGTCTACCATACCGTGCCCTATTTGGTGTTCCTCCTAAGGAATGGAGAGAAGCCATTGTGGAGGCCAACAGATGACGTTGGCAAAGCGTGGGATGAGAAAATGTACAGACGAGCTTTAGTAAATTAGGTGTCTCACGCTTTCGTGGTTGGGGTCCGAAAGACCTGTCGACTTGCTCTGACTGGAGACATCTTAGGATCATGGCAGTGACCCGTGAAGCAGTGGCGCGATCGTTGCTGTCATTTTCTTATCGAATCAGAATGATTGAAAACACGTGCGTTGTGTACATTTAGACTGTGTTCCGTGTGTTGGCCGCAGCAGCATCTTATCTTTTCCCGCTTGTGTAGGTCCACTCCCTGTTCCCGTTGGATATTCACTCTTTTTATATAAACGTGTAACTCTGGGGAAAGGCAGCGGTCATTGAGGCTT
>LUCM01000227.1:28728-55323 GCA_008360955.1 Fasciolopsis buskii
AATAAACTGCGCTTAACACTACTATCTTTCTGGACGCCAACTGCTCCCTGCAGTCTCATGGCACACAAGCGACTGTTGACTGGGATCCAATCTAAAAGGGCCTTCTTACTCAAGACTATTCCTACACTGCGTTCACCCACAGCTTGAGCTGCTTCGTCTCCTGAAGTGCGAAAGAAATGTCTTGACGAGACATTTGGTGCAGTTAGTTGAATTACTCTATTCTACTCGAATCCTGAATTCGTGTTTCACTCACACAGCGGACCTCAGTCGAAAGTGAGTCTACTGCCAGAGCCAAACACACCTGTTGGTCAGCCTGCATTAAAGTGCGGACATTGAAAGACGACACCTGCCTAAACCATTTAACCACTGTACGTGCTTTTTGGTCAACATACAAATCTTAGTAATGGATTTCTCGCCTATATGCCTCGAGCCCATTCGACGGATCCCCAATATAGCCACAATCAAATGAATCCATTTCGGTCGTCAAATATAGCATCGCATCGACTGATGCAGTCCACATATGGAGCTTTCAGGGGCTCATTTTTTGATCGAAAATACTCTCCACTTGGACGAAAGACTAACCATGGGAAAACCCAGCTCTAAACAAACGCACAAAAAGACTGAATATAGATGAGCTATACAAAAATTGCGGATAAAAGGGGGAGCGGTTGACCGGAAAGCAATGTCCGCGTAAAAATTATGCGGTGAGACGGGTCAATATTTGACGCAAGTTTCTTAACGGATTTGGAAACGCTGTGATCCAAACGTCTGCATCGACATCTGCCGATAAATTAATTCCAAGACAATCGCTTTAAATCAAATGATTTTGAAAATTATTGTATGCGACTTCTACGAGTGAGTCAATCATACTCTCTCTTACAAATTAATACAACCACCGTTTCGTTAGCTGGTGCAATATTTTTCTTTGAACTCTAGAACGAGGAGGTGTGGTGCACCATGAAACTTGGTACACAACAGTCTATGGACTCACGTTACATGTAGACTCGACACGTTCATGTATATACATATACATATATATACATACATACATGTGTATACATACATAAGTATCCCATCTCAGCTTCGACCACTGAAAGCGGCTCGTCGTAGACACGCAGATGGGTAGAACAAAATGGCTATGCGCGAAAATACACGCCAGCTTACTCGACCAGATAAGAAGCATGTTGCTTACGGGCGCGTCGCGCTCGGCAGTTATCTCGGTCAAACGATTGATCACATGCCAAATACTGTACCACTAAAAATCCAATCACAGGAATACCGTTCTGTTGCTAGTTATTTTGTAACTAAATCGGTCAGACGTGAACAGGGAGCTGTTAGACCGTCTTGGATATATTTAAGCCTAACGGTAGACGAGCCTGCACAAACGCACTCAACGGGACCGACAGCGCGACTCACCTGAGATAATGACCTACTGTATTCTCGCGAAGACATAACCAACAGAAGTTGAAACCACATATCGCACAAACCATGTCGTTGCAGCTGCCATCGTTCAGCTTTTGAATCATCGATTTACATCGGGGGCAGGCCTTGATTTCTCCACCTGAAATCGTAGTGACAGTCCATAATTAGTAGAATACTAAGTACTGGATGATAGTTTGCAAATCACTTGCCCATAACGGGGACAATATCAAGACTTATTTTCGTGTGCATGTACGGTCAAAAGTAATTAAACAACCGTCAACCTATACTGACTATGTCAAAACCCAAATGTGCACCGTGGAAAATGAATGACCACATCCCATCTAAGCAAGCATTATCAGAAAAAGAACGAACGCAGCTCAGGTAAACAAGCCCAACACAGATTAATATCCGCGCCTGATTACATATGTCTGACTATTTCTCATAACAACGTAAAGATATCAGGATGGAAATACTTGAGAACAATGAACACCGGGACAGCCCCTCAGTTATTTATCCGGATCCTATGAAAAATTCGGATGATGCTGTGTCCTACCTATTACATTCACTAAGGAAAGGAAGGAACAAAACTTTAAAAACTGCCTAGAAGATAGATAAAGCAACTGTACATTCAATATGAAGCGCATAGGGCATGGGAGTATCGCAAGGGAAATGACACAGCTTTAGATCTCGATCGCACTAGTGTGAACAACAATTTGCGGTTTGAATTAATATAAGGTCTCGATGGTTAGGGTGAGATAAGGCGTCAGACTACAGCAGGACTGCCAACAATGAAAATGCAAGAGGAAGGAAACAGACATGCTCGTGTAGGGCTCAGTGCGCCAGTCAATTCGTTCAAACTTGCCCTCTATGTTATCAGCTGTCTATGGTAATCCATGGTTTCTCTGTGGACTTTCTTTTACCTAACTCCCAAATCCGAGGTAGAGGACCGTGTTGAGGAGAGCCACTGGAAGTCATCGGTCAAAAGAGCTGCTATATAGAGCACCAGGGCGAAACACGGGACTCGCATACTGTTAAGAATCGGTGGCCGGTAGTAGGGTTTCTGTGTCTTCCTAGGACTAAAGCAAAGCCGGTGATCGGAAAATTCTGCTATGTTCAATAGCGAGGCTATGGGGATGGCAGCCTATGCTCGCCACGTCACAGTGCCAGCAACGAACTTCTGTGGTATCTAATAAAGAGAACGCTTGCCAGACGAAAAGCCACCGAGACTTGGATGGTGTCATTACTTTTCGGCGATTGCCTATTCGGTGAGCTTGAGCCCACCTAAATCACCCCTAGCCACCGAAACGGTGACTATTCCCCTATCCACAATCTGAGAACGAGCACGACTGCGTGAACCTCTGCTGTGCTCGTACATCGAAGATCCGAAGGAAAGTAAGGTTGCTCCAAGTAGTATAAATTCAACGGATCAGGATAAAGCATGTCTCGTCAAGTGAGCATTGTTACGAAAAGTCTGGTAAGATGGTTGCCTAGGTCTTCAGATGTGGCCCCATTTAGAAACGCGGCAGTGTCTGAAAAAAGATAGGTAACTTTACAAACCTTTCAAGTTTGCAAAAGGTCGCGGCAAAAGCTTGAGTAAATAACAGTAATATTCACCGACCGACTGATAGGCAGGACCTCACAAATAGTCGCGGTTGTTTTGGTATCAACAGCAGAAGTAGGAGGTATTGGACCGCGTGTTATCTCGTTTTTTCACAGTATATCATCAACCGTATTTCTTTTTATTAAGATTCTTATAATTATTGCAGTTGGCACAGAAACTAAGCAATTAAAAGGGGCACTTTTGAAAACAACAAGAGATTTGCATGGAAAATGTTGCATAATCTTAAAGGTCCGCAGTTCCAGGATGGAGGACTAGCAAATGTAACTGATTACTGGAAAGACACGTAACAATAGTTTCCAGTGGGTCATGCATAGCAATGATCTATGAGAGAACGAATTACCGTCTACCACTAGTGACCTCGGAGGTAGTGGACATTTAGTCAACCTGGTTATCACCATAAAGTGCTTAGATGAAGAACTTGGTTCAAAGATATGCCTTTGGCCCAGGGGTGCGATAAGATTTGCGATTAAGCTATTTCAATTAAGAAGTTTTTCAAGGAAGACAATGCTCGCATGCCGAAACATCATCTGAAACTAAGTGACTAGCACCATGGGCCAATTTCGGGGTTTAATTAACAGTGAGGTTCCAGTTTGCTCGACTCTCGAGGGTAAAAAAGCGCCACACGGAAGACGTGAGCTACCAACAGACCGGCAGCATTGATTTGTGAGCGCGAGTCCTTTTGACAGCGAACTAGAAAAAGACATTGCGAGGAGGCACAATTCAAATGACCAACAAATTTCATGGCAAATCCAGAATAAATGAGCTAGTTAGGAGGTAGGAAATCCACTCACCATCACCGGAATTTAGACTGATATTTGAATGACGTACGTCGTCTGACACACTGACTGCGGATGACGGGCATACGATGGGGGTTGTTCTGCAAAAACGAAATTCATGAGAGGAAGCATGATAAAAGTAAATAAATCGATACCCATTGGAATTAATTCTAGAGTATACACTTGTGAGGAAACGGACCGATCAGTGTGAAAAACTAGGTTCAGGAAAGAAAGTATCTCAATTTATCAATTTCACTTTCTGATAGGGGAGGTGAAGGGACAAAGTGTGAAGAGAAGCCTGATCCACGCAAGACATGAACAAACGATACCGTGATTGAAACGGAAGAAAAGTTACGAACCAGGCAAAACGGTCATGAGGCCATGAGTTTGGTATCGACCTAAGAGAATCAAGAAATAACATGATATATTTAGTATATTTGGCTTCCCTGAGAAACACTGAGCGCAAAAACAAGTATGACTACAGATTAGGTTAAATACCGATAATATAATCCGAGTGGTCAGGTGGACTTTGGCCTCCCAATAAGACATTCTTCTTCCATCAATACTCACTTTAACATAGTTAGGGATGCACTTGTGTAGTGATTTTGCGGTTTTCACTACCAGACTAGTGTAGGTCACAAGATAAATAGCGAAAAAATGTACAGTCCCATCACACAAATCATGCAACAAACGGATTTTCTTTCATCTAGTGACCGTACAGTAGCCACGTATGACTTTCAACAAGCACGATCTGGAGTACAGTAACCAATTCTTCCCATCACAGCCATTCCGCATGAAATCATATCATGCCTAAACTTCCGAATCCAATCATATGACTTTGCAGCCTCCGAGTCATGTGAACAGTTCCATGCGCAAACAGAAATCAATTCTAATCGTCTACTCATCCACAGCATGAATGGGTACACTGATTTTTGCGAATTCTCTGGAATCGAAATTGAGAGAGCGGACTTAGGAGAAAAATTGAATACAAATCCGCAAGAGGACCAGAGATCAAGACCAAGGAAGTATCATTTTTCAGGACTGTGCAATAACCATCAATATCTACGGAATCATTTCCAAACAGGACGCCATGAAGCCCAAAGGAAGATTGGAAATCGCACATTTCTCGATGAATTTGACCAAAATTGGTGCTGATTCGCAAAAGAACATTCCAAGGTCACCGAAATTCTCCGTGAGATAAGTCTAATTATTCGTCCCAGCGAATGAACTTTCGCGAACGTTCCCATACAATGGCTTTTTTCTATGATTATCAATGAAGAAGGATTATGGATCAAGGTTAACAAATCTAAAAAGAACGAGGTTCAGAATGCATCGTACGCCATGCGGCGTTTTTGTGTAGTTTTCAATTCAGCAATACAGACGGATTACATTAGTACCAGTCAACGGCTCCAAGTTGTAACGGTGGTAAAATTATCAATTTTAGATCAAACAATCGTCAGTGGCCGAGTAATAAAATATCGAGAAAGTGTTAGTAACAGATAGACGATAGACCGCTGATCTAGACTAAATAAGTTTCGTATTCGTCACGTGGGAAGCACAAACATGCGCATTATGAGGCAGATACCTATCGGTTGGATTGCATTGAGCACATAATTTATCTGGGAGTAAAATACTTCCCGGTAACGAGAAATCAATGCGTGATCCAGGATATGGCTTGATCGCTGTATAATTTTGGCAGTTTGCCGTAAACGAAAGAAAATTAGGGAGAGAGCAATAAACTAAATGCGATATAAGACAAGAAAACGAGACGTTCGATAATTCATTTCGAAAGTGTAAGTAATCTAGTCCTTGAAACATGGAGACATTGTTTTCGTGTCCGGAAAAGCAAAACGACGTGGTGGAATCAAGCAAGATCTTCTGAATGACGATCTCAAGATAGTTCATTGATATAGCTATCGACAATTATTAGTTTGGTAACATAAACTTTAGAACATTTACCTACTCTCAAATGGATATAAATGAGCTCATTCGGAAACTCCATCGCATCTGCATGTCTCGAGAGTCCAAATTAAGGGAAAACAGATAAACTATGGAGAAGAAAACTTCAAATTACCGTCAACCCCAGAATCGATTACTACAGCATTAAGATAAGTAATATCTCTTTGTGACATGGTTACTGTACCCTAGATCGTGTTCGCTGTAAAACCGAAGGATTATCTGCACCACCAAAACACCAATAAAGCCTATTAAACCATAGAGCATGTATAGTCCGGGGAGTACAACAGTTATTCTAAACATGTAGCAGAAGTCATTCATTAGTGGAGATTAAAATGCTGTTGTTTGGCAATGCAAGATCAGAATTAACGCAAAGACAGAATCAACACAAAACAAGTAAGGCCCGTAGTTTGCATACGAATATTTACCTCAATCTGTATACAAATCTTGTCACCGGAACCATGGTGAAAAAACGGAAACGCTATGACAGAAAGGGGGGAAAACACGTTCGTGCAGAATACAACACACATGTCTGCTTTTCCAGATTCCTTTACATCATCTACTGTTGATTTTTGGCCGCGGTTAGTTAGGCTGCTGCACTGTTTGATCATCCAGTCCATAATTAGCCTGGTTATTTCAGGATGCATCTCTAGCCTTCGTGCAACTAAGTGGGCCCAGCAACATTGTTCCAGACGAGCTGGTGACCAGCCGGTCACTTTCTCCCTCTTTTGGTAAACCTCGTCAGGTCAGTGGAACACGACAAGCGGCAATGACTATTACGTTAGCGGGACAAACTTGACACGTCAGTGCCACCAGCGGAATTCTGTGGTATTTTTTATGGGGAACGCTTTCCATGCAAAAACACTCGCGACATCGGCCATACCGTTGTTAGCCTGCGGCCGCTTATTCAGTGGGCCCGGATCTACCTTATTCACGATTAACAACCAATAGTGATGCCCGTCCCATTTAGTCGCAAGCGAGAGATGCGTCAGGTGGCATGCAGCTGTGCCCTTAGTCCCGAATGGAACTCAGTGCATAGTGGAGGTACCAAGTCTGGGGAAAAGGCAGTGGGTCAGTGAGGCTTGCCTTGCTGTTTAACGTTGAACGATGATGATGCTCTGGAGAGGCCTCAGGTGAAGATGGAATCCCGGCGGAAATCTACAAGATACACCTTCCGGTGGCCATCGAGCCCCTTCATACTCTTTTCCGATTGATTTGGGAAACCGAAAAATGTCTATCCGATTGGAACACCTCGGTTTTACTGCCACTTCCTAAAAGGACAACAGAACACTATGCGAAAACTACCGAGGCATCAGTCCGTTAGAAGTGGTTCCAAAGATCTTCGCCCGGCTTATGCTGAATAGCTTCGTTGCATCCAGACATGCACGCACTCGGCCCAACCAGGGAGTCTTCTGCCCAGGCAGTGGCTGCATCGACCAAATATTTATCCTCCGTAAGATCCTGGAACATCGACACGAATTCCAAAGCGACACCGCCCCGTCTTTCATCGAATTTATGGCTGAACTCCATTCGACAGACTGCGAGGGGTGATGCTTGCAGACGGCGCTTCACCCAAACTTGTCCGTCTGATAAAATCGTTCTATGCTGGAACAAAAGCACGTGTTCGAGTTCGGCCTTACTGTGACGTGTTTTTCTACTAGAAATGAAGTCCAGAGTACGACGAGGGCGTCCGCTGTCTCCAATGCTGTTTAACTTTGTAGCAGATTGGGCTGTGCAACGTGCAGTGGGTGGTTATCAGGATGCCCAAGTTACGGACCCCAGATATGTCGACGATTTAGTGGTGCTCGGGTAGGACCCAATAAAGCTCATCGGCTACAGTGGCTTGGATATGTCCTTCGAAAACCGGACCAAGCTCTAATCAGAATTGTCCTGGCACCATATCCATGACCAAGCTGACGTCGACGACGAGGAGGATAACTGAGAACCTAATTGGATATCATTCTCGAAGACATAAATCAATTTAACTTTCGCATAGTGTACCGCATTCGCCAGGAGGAATTGAATTGGGTTGATATCTGCAGGGAACTTGCTGATAACTCCGAGCATGGGCAGCTGTGATCAGAGAATTATCTTTTTCGAGGGGCCAGCCACGGTAAACTAAAGTGAATAAGTAGGTTGAATAGAAGAAAAGTGAAGAAAGTAGTAACATCGATTGCAACGATCTGTGACGTTTTTGTTTTCCAGTAGTAGTGCAGATGAACGAAGCAGAAAATGGATAATGATAAATCGATTTGGCTGCCGAAAAGCCACTTATGTACTAGCATAAGCGACCAAAAGTCCGTGACAATTGTATTCTTCAACCGCATATGGTTTTGGTATCGGTGTCACCTATTTGTTTCGAAAAGACGATCTCCTTGGTCTTCTAAGAGATGTCGTTTGACCACATATACGACACATCAACTATTCTGAGCTTTGAGTTGCTTATTCGGTTGCTATATGAGTCTCCATCAGCACTGTGAGCAACTTCAATAGGTCCAAGTTGAAAGTCTTATATCCGCTCAGATACTTCCTATGCATAGCGGCGCTATCGATCTGACAAACTAAACTCCGCGGAGAATAAAGGTTACGTAAACATAGCGGAAATTAAACACGAATTTTAACCATCTGAATCTGTGCCTGTTACAGTTTTGATGCCGCGACCCGAGACAAAAGAAATCAGAGGCTATAAATTTGAATTTCGGGGACTAGAAGACCCGGTGTTGAGGTAAGAAGGAAATGGCCTAGGAGTTTGTGGAGGCCTTGGAAATGGAACGTTGGGGTTGGAGATGTGTTTTAAAAAACCAAGTCGGCCTGTCCGGAACGCGAATTTGAGATATGACCCTGGAGAAAAGTACATTCCAGTGGCTGCGGTCGTAGAAGCACTGCGGGGAGTGCTCTTTCGTAGAGGGGAGCAGTGCAACAGGTTGGGTGTACGCAGTCACTTTGATTCTGATTGTGTAAGTGTTGATAGGCATACAGGGCTTCGGCTTACGGGTTTTCTTTCCACCTTTCGCGTTTCAAGTAAGGACGCTTGCAACCCTTCTTGAAGTGGCCTTGATCCCGTGCATGTTACAATGCTCACGATCGGTGAAAGATAGACAACGGCTATGTTCAAAAAGCAAAAAGAAGCCGTTAAATGATACTGCCACCTATTGTCTACTGGGTACAGATCTAACAGCAAAACTGGAAACCAAGGTTAATAAAACGCCGAAGAAACGACAGCACATGCAAAGGATAAAATAAGAGGAAGGGTGGATGATGAGAATTGATACCTCTAACATCGCGCAATTCTACGGACTCCCCTAAAAAACATAAGGTATTCCACTGAGATCAACCGTTCCCTCGCGAGGAGCTTCGACAAACAATCTGCCCAAAGAACCACGCAGATGCATGGAACCCCTGAGGGGAGAATAAAACCGGTCTATAAGTAACGCTCAACAATTTTTCAAACAAAATTAAGGACATCAAGGTTGAAGAGGATGAGGTTATACTCTCCTACGTCACAGCCCTCTTTACTTTAATCGGCTTAAAACCGATAAAGAAAATAATAGAGGAACTCCAAAAATAGCACTCTGACAATCCATGGAAAACATCAATAATTTGTGAACTGACGAATTTGTTTGTGCAAATACTTCAAATAGGACGAGAACATTCATGAACAGATCAAGGGAACGGCTATGGGATCACCGATATCCGGAGGTTATGATGCAAGCTCTTGAAAACATTGCACTTACCCAAGATACAACTAAAGATTTAGATTAGATATGTTCATGACGTTTTTGCCACAATCAAGCGTTTTGATATGGAAAAAGCGCAGACGGCAATCAGCAACATTTTTGACGAGATCCAGCTCATCATGGAGTTGGAGGTTGCCAAGAAACTTCCCTTTCTGGACGTACTGATTCGAAGAACCACTAACGGAACCCTAGAGACGTCAATGCTTCGCAAACCTACACACACGGACCAGATACTAAGCTACCACAACGACCACTCCAAAGTTCATAGAGTATCCCGGGTGCGAACATTGTTCAGCAGAGCAAAACCTTCGTAGCACAATGGAACTGCAAAAAGTACTTTCTCAAGACAAACCAACGAAACGACTATCCAAGAAACTCTGTAAGAACTTTAAACGGAAAGGAAAATGGGACAAATCAATGAGGAAAACCCGGAGGGAAAATAGGGCTCCCTTACATTAAAAATATATCTGAAAGGATTGCAAGAATGCTCGAATCACGAGGCATCATAGTCGCCCACAAACCCTTCAAAACTGTGAGATGGCTCATTACGAAAAATAAGGAAAAATTCAAAACGGAAGACAGAAGAAATGTTATCCAAAATGCCAAATGTGAAGATTCCGACAAGCTGATACGTCGGTCAAATTGGAAGGCTTGCTATGCAAATGCACGAACACAAACTTGTCATAAGAAGACATAACCCTCCGTATTTAATATACGTTCACGACGACAAACATCCAATTTTGAAACGTTATATTGTGAACCAAGAAAGACTTTTTTGAAGCTTGGCATCCGTCAGCAAATTCTATCAACAGACACACTGAACTCGATTAAATAAACAACTTACAAGATTAAAATGGGAAGTTGGCATTGAATTTTTGGAGTCTGCAGCAAGCGGAGCCATTTTAAGACCGTAATATCTAACACCATTCCGAGTTAAAGGGCATCTCATAACAACACTACTATAACGATTTTGTCAAAATGGTAATGTTGCTAACATCAGTAACATTGCTAGTTCGAGGTTGAAGCCACAGCAACCTTCACGATTGAATTACTTCGGGACCAAGGTCAAATCTAAGACAGCATTACTATAAACACAACTGGGCAGTCAGTTTATTCCCTACGCACTAACGGTGTTACCTCGACTGATGATGAGGCGTTTAAGATCCAAACGCCAAGCCCAGCGTCCATAGAACGTGTAAAACAAAGCCGGTGATGTGGAAAGGGAATATCGCCTAGCTTCAAAACCTCAATGCATCATAAGAATGGAAAACCATGATTCTGAAAATCAGAGTTCCATGGAATCGTGGAGCAGGCAGTAGTGAACTGGATGGCAAGAAATTGGCTTACACTACCGGCGGTGGTCAATTAGACCAAGCATATATCACCAAAAAGGTCGGAGATTCGAATCCCAGATGTGACGGTTACTTTCGTGATAGACGGCAACTCGTTGTTGCCCGAGCCGTTATCGCACCTGACCTAATGAGATCTCATGTGGTTCAATGAAATTAACTTTTCAGAGCCACAGTTTTCGATTTTCTCTCTCCTGCCTCGCGTAGTGGACCCAAAAGGTTATGGGGCACACCACTTCCACCGCACTCATTCTTCTAGCATGCCATAAAAAGTGACCAGTGGTAGTAGGACTCGAATACGTGAACTCAACGAACTGCATCATTGTACATTCTTCTGAAGGAAAGCTGGATGTCATGGCAATGCCGCAGGCGTCGCAGGTCTGGGAAAGCTACCCTGGCTTTCGCAATTCGTGTGACATCCTCCAATCAACGGTGTAGTCACTTTCACCTAATGACAAACAAACTCCCAGGGAGGCGCCAAGAACACCTTGAGCTCGTTGGGCGCCTCAGATTGGTAGGTCATCATCCCAAAGAAGTGTGGATCATCTGACAGTTTATCGGCTGCCAACATACGAACCCACTGTTAACCGACAGATAGCTTCTGATTGTGCAGGGGCTAGCATCTCGAACAAAAGCCGAGTGATACTGAAGTGGTCATTTCGTACATTATTCGCAATTCTCACTGTGGATTTCGTCTCTGCGACTGTTCATAATCGGTCACGATATTCTTCAGAAGTGCGAGCGTCATAAATTTGGCAAGCAGGGCATTAAATGTTGATCAGAGGTATGCGGAAAGCAACAAAGGAATGAGTGAGGAGTTCAACATTTGTGATTCATACGTGTCTGAAAACATGTGCAAACGACGGCTTAGAGAGTTATTGCCGAACTGTGGGTCGACTGAAAAGAACAAGAGATTTGGGGAATTGATACAGAGGTCTGCAGGCTAGTTTGTGTGGGATGGTAAGAAACTGGGTAGAACAGGTGCCATTAGACACCGCAATGTCACAGAGGAAGCCAAACCCATCAGGTCAGCTGTTAGGAGAATACCGGTGCATTATCAAGTAGAGGTCAGAGATATTATCAAAGATATGTTGAGGAACAACGTAATCCAACCATCAGTCTCCATGGCCTGCTCCAGTAGTGGTGGTTTAGGAGAAGGACGATAAATTGCAGCTGTGCGTTGACTATCGGGAATTGAACTCGGTGACCAGGCGGGATTTCTTTCACTTGACAATCAGGTAGAACTTTTTTGATGCTCTGGGGGTGCGCAATATTTAAGAACGTTGGCAAGTCGAATTGGAACCCAGAGATCGAGAAAAGACCATGTCTGTGATCCTGTCATGTTTCTACGAGTTTCCAACTATGCCGTTTTGTCTGACAAATGCCCCTGCCAAGTTTCAGAGATTAACAAACCCCGTGCTGGAATGATTAAATCCGACAAAGTACACCGTATAGTGGTCTACGGTAGAACCACAGATGAGCATTTGAAGAACCTGGAGCTGGTTCTGGGACGAATGAAAGGAGCTGGGCATAAACTGAAACCAGTCAAGGGTAAATTTTTCCGCAGTGAAGTGAATTTTCTGGGCGATACAATTTTGCATAAAGGAATCAAAATCCACCGATGCTACGTTATTTCGAGTATGCTACGTTATTTCGAGTATGCGACGTCATTGTCTGTACCCTCCCAATGACCAGGGTGACCCAAACATGCACCTGAACAAGAGGTCACCAGTCTACATAACCTATTGGAACGTGATAGTTCTCTCAGACACCCGCAGATAGTGCATTATTATGTGCAGATTCTATGACAAGGAACCGGCGTAGTTCGCCTATCCGAAAGACACCCGTATAATTCCGGCAGACGACATATCCTAGTTACTCAAACGGGCACATCCCAATGGGTGATAAAATTGGCCCGTAAAGTATTTCAGATTCCATGAGGTGGTGGTCGCCATAAACCCTCGAGTTCAGAACTCCTGGTCTACTAGAAACCCGTTTTACCAACCACCGCCGTGATACTGTTTAGGAACACTCCGTGCCCTTGATTGTAATGTACGTCCCAACTTTACTAGCTGAGTCGACCATTGAAGATTTCTCTCACAAAGTACTTCAGAGCTCAACTAATCGCGTTCCCAGGCGTGGCATCTGGTTGAATGCAGATCTGCATGTAAGAATAACCATATACTGACAAAAATGAGATTTCTCGAGCTATGCGGAAAAGGCAACCCCTTGGCTGTTGCACATCTTAACTGATTAGAGCTTACCGATATCTGTTTCAAACGTCCAGAAAGGCACTTGCTGACTACGTACTCCAACGACGGCGGGACGGTGCATCAAACTGACTACATTTTGGTGCGTTCTTGAAACGAATCAGCGGCTGAAAACATCGGACACTGCAGTGGTGTAATGCGGTACATCAATAAAACGGACAACATACCTCGAACTTCACCTTAATGCGAAACAAAATTTTTGTCACATTGCAGAGTCGATAATTAAACCCCAACAATCCCATACGAAACTCAATTTCCGTCAGGTTAACAGTGATCCATGGTGATGACAGCGTAGAAGACTAATAGACGGGTATTCAATGCCGGCGTCCACCCTGAACGCATTGAAAAAACAAAGTGACACGAAACGGAATCTTTGAAAACCCCTTAACCGTTGGGCTAAGGCAGAGTATGTGAGAACTAACAACTCACTCTATTACTACAAGCTTCGCAGCGATGTTACATGTTCAGTGAAGGACAACCGTAAACGATACTTGTCTGAAATTGTAAACCGAATGGAAACCGGAGCTGCCGTTCAAAACCATGGGAAGCTTTTAGGACTCGTGGTGCAATTCGGAGAAGGTGCAAACTCCTATTATCATGGTAAACGACGGTAATGGTCCCCTCACATCAGGATGCGAACACAAGCTTGAAACAGGGAACAAACTCTTCAGTGAGCTGTTTAATCGCCCCCTCATCGAATTAACTTGTGTAATGCCAAGAGGCCAAACAGAGCCATGTGAAATCGACCTCCAGCCAATCAACGAGTAGGAAGTCGCTTCCATTTCACCTCTCCGGGAACCATATTGCAAGAATTGTCTTATTTGAGTCCCTTATCTTACTCCGTATACTAAAAGGGACGACAGGACTATCTGGATGACAGATTCATCGATACAGCGGTGAGCTTTATGGGACCATTCTGATAAACCGTTGTTATTTACAACTTCCGAAGAAGAGATTGTGATGATTAAGATTTCACGCTACGGCGAATTCAGGAACTTTGCTATATATCCCAGAAACCCGCTACCGTGCTTACCGATTTCCGCGAACTCTTGGACTTCATCGACAAACAATCACTCTAGAGTACGTTGCGAAGCAACAGAATGTGCGAACGGTAAATCAGATTGTTAGGTTCGTACCAGTGAGCAACACAGGCGCGTGACGCTGCTTAAAGCGAAGAGTCCTAGAGTTCACATCCAACTCCGGCATCTGCCAAGGCTGCCCTGTACTACCAGATCCATTTAACTACGCTAAAGACGAGATGATATACCGTGCTCTAAGTAACTTTCGAAGGCTACAACTTAGTCAGTATTTTTGTCCTACAGACCTCGAATTCATCGACCACGAGGGGTGATATCTGAATCCAAGGGTGTTGGTCTGGAGGTAAAGAAGAAAGCTCTTCAGAAATTCACAAGGATCAACACAGTCCGTACTCGTCAACGCCGAAACTACGCTACGGGTACGCCGTCTGAAGTATCCTGACTGCTGGTGGTCAAGTGGATTAAGCGTCTATTACCCCGAAAAGTTCGAATCCCAGATCTGCCGGTCACTTTGGTGGATGATGGTAATTCCCCGCCACCAACCTCGTTGCCAAGCCTGACTTACGGAGATCATATACCACTAAGATTTTCACGGTCACGGGTGCTGATCCCTCGCAGTTAGATGAGCTTTAAAAACCATCACGCATGTTTCTTCCACTCCTCTCACTCCCGAAGTGTGTGATGAAAAACCTAACCAGACGGCTGAACCAGGGACGGGGTTAAAATTTATGTGCATTGCACAAGAGGAGCATTCTCACAATTTTGCAAATTATTGTGTTCCCGTAATGGAATATGCTTCCACACAAATCTGTGCATTCAGTGAGCAGCCTACCCATTCAGTCATTGTATACGCACGCGAAATCTGGTAGCTAAGAGCACATCAAAAAAAGCTGAAAATTTCAAGTCACCAGTGTCTCCGTCACAAAGAGAAAGCCTGGTCCCGTCTCAAACTCTGCCGTATTTCAACACAAAAATACTTCCACCATTTCATCAGCGATGTCGCCCACAGTGGTTCAGACATGCTATAGGTCAATTTGAGTCGGAAAAGCTGTTACCCTGCTGGGATTGGAAATATCATCTTGGTGTTCAAATTAAGAAGTCAGCACTATTAAGACGGATGTGGATCGCCTGTCTTCCACCGGGCTTTGGAGTAGGGCAGTGGCGCAACAACTGGGTTTTATGTGCAGACCTCGCGACAAAACAGAACGAATAGAGGACTAAAGCGAGAAACATGGGGGAAAGTGGCTGGAGAGATGTATAAAAATAAGGACAGACAGATTACAGTCCACTCTAACGACGATATTACTACTCGACCACATAGCTCATGACCTACTGATGCTTGCAAAACCGTATTTACAAACAACTAAAAATAGTATTACTGAAAGTTGAGAGCCAGTTTATAGTGGGTGCATTACGGCTGCAGTCCGCACAATTCGAATATACCGTACGATAAATAATTTTGACAAGCAAACTAAATCCCATATTATTCACATTTTATACTTGATTGATTTCTCTACCTTTATTGTATGAAATGTCTGTGCAAAACCAGCACAAGAATCTGCAACTGTTTTGGCAATAAATTGCAAACAGTGACGTAAGATAAAGCTTCGGATAGACGCTAAAAATCCAAAACCGGTTGATTTTGTACGCCGAGTCCCGCAACAATTAAGCAGAATTGTCCAGAAAACAGGAGCGGCCGACAACCCCCTATGACAACAGATGAATGCCGTAGGGTCAGAAATCCAATTTACCACAAGCTAGAGAGTAAGTTAAAAATCAGTCATAAGCCCTAGTTCGAGGACCAACAGAAAGTGACACGTTTAGAGGAGAACAGGAGCATTCCTTGAACTAGAGACCAAAGAAAAGACAATCAGCCGGAGAAACTAGAGACAAGTGGCGAACGGGCTTTGACCAAAACGGATCAATATGAAACGTCTGATAACGACAAATAAACGAGCCGTGCTGATCGGCCAGAAGCCATTTGTTCGTTATCGCTAGAGCAAGCAGGGTGAGGTTTGAATAGAACCGAAACGACTGATTGGAGTCATGCGCGTTAGCTACTGTAACGTTCAGGTTTCAAAACAAGTGACTTCCTAGATCGTGTAGTCGATAATCTCGAAAGCACCGTTCTCGCGTCAGAACATACTTATTTGGCATTCTGAACAGTAGATGCCAGCGTTGTTCACACAGTGATTCACTAGCACTGAATAGTAAACAGTCGAGTGCAAAATTATTGTCAGTGTTATACTGCGTAGCATTTCTAGTGCATCATAATTGTCTTAATTAGGTCCGAGCCAGGGGTACACGACTGCCATACCTCAGCAAATCTGAGCTGGGCTAAAACGGTTGGCTTGGGGTCAAACTTAGATGAACAAGCGACGATCAAGCAGTTACCATTGCGGTGTTTCAACCGGAAGGTCGTGAATTTGAATCTTCAAACCGTCCGGAAATTTCTCTACTTAGTGGTCTTCTATTAGCCGCAACCCCCTGACGGAAATAATCGGTTTCATCACATCATTAATAAAGAAGGCATGGAGATTAAATAACGTCCAAAAGTTACCGGTTCTGAAAGACGACGAAAAGAACTTGAATAAATGCCTGGATAAAGAATGCACGATACAACACACTGCACAATGAACGTTTTTCAATGTAAACAAAGCCCCGGTAACTTGGGATTGGTCGCGTGGAGCACAGAGGACTCACAGACATAAGTATCCGATGATTTCAACTATATAGGATGACTAGTCACCAATTTATATGATACCGTACTATATTCCAGCATTGTCATATGGATCTATGAATTTAAAACGCGGGTAGATGAGCAATGGGATTTAAGGAAGTAAGAGTCTTCCTCAGATCTCCGAGGATAGGAACTACGCTTCTCGGTATCCGACTGTACTGACTTAGGGCCAGATCATTTGAGTGACGACATTATGTAAAAAGTACTCACTTGTCACTTGGACTGGCTGATTCACCGGATACGAAAGGGGTGTACTCGAGGGGTTCGCTAGGACCATCTGCTTCACTGATGCACGGCCCAGTGGACTGCATTCGAGGATAGGAGAATCGATGTGATGAGCTAGAATGACCGGGGCTTGGTTCGCTGATTGCCGTTGAGGTACGACGACGCAGCCGTCGTACCCCGAAAAAAGCCATTACACCTTCAACTGTATCATTTCTTTCTTCAGCTTCTGATGTGCATAAGTGGGGTGTAGAGTCATCTGGATCACAACTGAATTCTGGTGTTGTGGTGTTTTTAGAAGGGTTCCATGGTCGTTGACAGTTATAGCAGAATGCACGACCGTGACACTCCGGCCGTTGACAGGAGAGACGCGGACAAGCCTTGAAGCCTTGGGCAATTAAACCGTAGCTAGTAGACAGAAAATGAGACGGGTAATTATGCTTCATTCAAGAACCAGTGAGCTCCGAACTTCAATCTTGATATCAAGTAGAACGATAAAATGGAGAAGGAAAGAGCATGAAACAATAATGGATTAGACAACTTAGCATCCCGGATTGTGTCATTTTTTGTCCAAGATTGGCTAAGAACCATTCACACCAAAAACCAGTGACATCAGTCATATCCAAACGCTTTCGCAGCAGCTGGAAATTGGACAAGCTTACCTCGATTTCACATGCGATTTGTGCATTAACGAAAGCAAAAACATGAGGGGGATTTGGGCATAAACGCGTTAACGATCATCGATAAGCAGCGGGGCAAGCCCTAGCTACCGCTATCTCTCTACCAGAGCTGCAAGTTGCCATGGCAACCACGAATACCAAAGGGCGCAGGAGACCAGCATACCCAGCAAACGACGCAAAATGATCTTCATACGTCGCGACAAAGCATCCTCAAAACCGATACCCAATATCAGATCACAACGCTCACACTGCCCAAGCGGAAACTCCACCAAATATCGGGACGTTAAGCAAACAGGGCTGGTGAAAAATCCCCATGCGATGCATATATTGAGCACGCGGACTCCATGTCCCACAAACACAACAGAACTGAGTGCACTGAGGCACAGTAAACACGATCCTTCAATTTCACGAAAACATTAAACCGATGCTACAAGCGCTTCAGTTCAGCGCATGCCGCTCCATCCTACGATACAGGCGTGAACGCCTCTACTGCAGTGCGACCATCGTTCGACAAGCAAATGCCAAAGAAAGTGAAACAGTCCATTAGTTACTCTCCATCCAGCATCGATTTCGGGACCAATGTCGTCCAGTCCTGTAACAGCACTTTACACTTTGAAGGTGTAAAGCACGTCGAATCGAGCTACAGACCTCGTCAGTTTGTCCAATGCACGTTGCACAGCCAAACGAGGTCGTTTATGTAATTTGGGTCGCAGCTTCTCATGTCAGTTCGACGCGTACATCCTGGAGACGTTCTAAAGCATCCTCCGTTACCTAGTCGACGACGAAGTTAAATAAGAATGGAGAGCCAGGACACCCTTGTCGAAAACTGCCAATCGTTTCGAATGAACATGATAGTCCGCCGGATATCCTTACGCGAATACAGTGTGTTAGTACAATGCTCGCAATAGGTTCACGAACTTTTCGGACGTACCAATCCGGTGGATAGCATTGAACAGCGCTGTCCAGTCCATTGAATCGAAGGCGCCTTTCTAATTGAGAGAGACTATCACCGTAGGGTGGTGGTGGTATGTGTGGCGAGTTTCGAATAACTGTCGAGGAGTGAATATCTGGTTGATGCAACCTCGACCTGGACGAAATACGCCCTGCTGTTCATGGATGTCGCTCTCGCAAACTGGCGTCAAGCTGCACAGCATTACCGACGCTAAGACCTTAGTGCCGATCGGAATTAAACTAACCCCACGATGAGTGCTGCAGTCACTCTGTGTAACCTTCTTGAAGATGGGTACAATTAGTGACTCGCCCTAAGATAATGGAATACACTCCTCGTTCCAAATATCACGCAGGAAGAAAGTGAGCCCCTTTGTCAGGACCTAACCACCCAGCTTGAAAAAGCCGGGAGAGAATTCTTCGGGATCAGCCGCTTTTTCCCTCTTCAACAATTGAACGTTTGATCGTATTTCTGCTTCCGTTGGTGACCAAAAAATACGAAGGAATTGCAGTTGTGGGCGTCAGACTGATTAAATTAACTCGCGTATCTGTACTGTTCCAAGAAGCATTGAGCCCAAAAGTGGAATGTGTCACGAGTGGGCTGTCTACCTCTATCTCAGACAATCTCACGAACCGAAGTTCGCTGACCACAGATGTCGCGGATGAGCTCAACCAGTATTTGACTGTTACCTGAGGCGACTGCTAATTCAATTTATTCGACTAGCTTAACCCACCAGTTTTCACAGTCATTCCTAAGGATCATCGTCAACTGACACTGCAACTGTCGGCACATCTTATTCACCTCCTTGCAATTAGGGAGCTGGCGTTTTTGGTCTATTAGGTTCAGCAACCCTTGTGAAATATAGTGTCTTCGATGAAAGGTAGACCTAGGACCACAGGCGAAACCTGCTGTCAAATGCATCCCTTGCTTGATTTGATTCCAGCGCTCATCTACATTGCCCGTCGGATAGTTTGTTCATAGCTGGTGGGAACAGGTGAATCAGGCAAACGTTTGACGGCCAACCGGTTTCGTGGTCTGCATCGACGGCCATTGAGCTGTAGCAAAAATCACATTAAAACTAGCGCATGATCTGATTTTACCTATATCCACGGCTTCTAGCAGAACCGCGCCAACGGTAGCTTACTACAGCATGGTGAATCTCATTCAGACTACTCATGCAGTTAGAGCACCACGTCGCTCCTAATGCTTCATCGTCAGTGGTTGGTGCTGATCTTTGGTAATCGGTTTAGTGTAGTTGGGTAAACCCTGATTCCAGACCAACTACGGGCGGGGTGCGGAGCATACGACTGTATATTCATCGCCATCTGTGGAAGAGGGGTGCATTGGGCACTCAGGATATCTAGCCCGAACCGAACGGTGCATGAACTGAACAATCAGCCACCGGTCCCAAGTGGATCACTTGACCCTCAGATCGTCCTGCTGCTTTGCGAGTTAGACCATTTGGTCAAAGGTTCGAGGTAGGATCCCTTAAATTAACCCTCTACTTAGGTTTTGGCAACTGGATGGTACCAATTTCACCGAGGAACCATGGATTGCGATGGATGGCTGATGACGCGGGGATGAAAAATGAAAGAGCCAGCATATGTGAATTCTGCACATTGTTTCTTTTTCTTTCCTCTTTCTCGCTAAGTGTTTTCGTTCTTTGCCATGATTACCATGGCATACGACCTGTACTCAAATTTGTGCAAAATACATAAAATATATAGGAAATCATACTGCTGTATGGTGCGAACTGTGCCGGAAATTAATGCTAGACACTAATAAATGGTTGTCCGCACACAACTGGAGAAGTCTATCCTTGTTATCCGTAATATGATGAGCGAGTAAGGCATAGTCCTAACTTAAACAAGCTTCTGGTACATTGTTTCCCAAATCGTACATTAAAATCACCTGCAACCGCTGCAATGTCGAAGCTTTTGCTCCTGCGAACAGAACTGACTAGTTCGTCAAAGAACGCCTTTTTGCTTGTCGACGCTACAGTCTGTTGGAGTCCATTCCGAGATGACAATCAATGTGCGTTTATTACAACTATCCTATCGCACTTCGACCGATCTCTGCAGTTTAACGGCACACAAACGACTGTTAACCGGGACTTAGTCTAAAAGGGCCGCTTTAGCCTACACTACGTAGATCGAACTACTCCGCCTTTTGAGGTGCGCAGAAAATATCTTGACGAGACATTGGATGCAGTTAGTTGAGTTACACTATTTGGATCCCGAATTCGTGACTAACTGATGCAACAGACATCAATCGAAAGTGAGTCCATTGTCAGAGCTAAATACGGCTGTCGATCTGCCCGTGTGAGAGTGCGCACACTGAAGGACCCGAGATTTAGAGGCTGATGCAGCTTGATAAATGTGGGCTACCAGACTGAAAACCAATTACGACACTATTTGACAACGAACCATCGCGAGTGTTGGGCGTGACATCAGTGAGAACATTCTGGGTAGGCAGAGCGAACAAAAAGATTTCGTTGGGGCGCAGCAGAAAGATTGAATAAGAGGGGGAGATCTAACCAGTAGCATACCTATCGCTACCCATCCTGATAAATGCAATGGGGAGTGCGGACCTGATTATCCTGCGCGACGACCGATACAATATGAAACTATTTGTAGACGCGCAACGCTTGGGATATAGGTACTGCTAGGGTGTCCAGCTTCTAAGCAGAATGACTAGTGTTTTCAACCAAAACCTTTGTTGCTAACAGAAACCCGCCCGCAAGGTAGCAGGAAGTTGCCGAGTGAAAGTCCATCTATTTGGATTAATTGTTTCTCCCCTCGTTTTCCAGGCTACGTTTTCAGTTCGAATCAGCCACAACATGGAAAATTAGGAGACTACTTCTTTAGACCTATACCAATTGACTCTTCATGCACGACTGAGCCTTTGGTTTGAGATAAGCCATCCTGTATAGCACGTTGGGTCATGAAAGCACGCAAGCCGATAAACGACGTTAAGATGCAGTCTCCCTGTGATTGAGTTTTGAGAAGTTATCGTTGTGGTCAACTGCCATACGAGGCGTGCTGCAAATCAAACCAGCCATAGCGTCTTTTTTGAATTTGAACGCTTTACAAAACTGAACATGATGCTTACTAAATGAACAGGCTGACGGGGCATAAGTGTTGCGCATGAGGCGTTTCGCACAGCATCAAGGGTTCACGCCACTGAGATGGAGAACCGGCGAGTCTAGTTTAGGGGTTAAGAGAAGCAGAATCATGTCTCAACGGGTCAAACGTCGTAACGAGCCAAGAGACGATGGCGATGCTGAGGTTTAAAGATCTACCTACGAGTCAGTTTTCTAGTTCAGTCGGGACTATAATTCAAATTTCCGAATCCTTATAATTTAGAGTTTAAGTATAGAATGATCAACCGAGCTGGCCCACCAGAATAAAAACGTAGCTTATCCGAAAGTATCTGTCCAGTTTACAACGGATCAGTATTGTCAAGAATATATTAGATTCCAAGCAATACATGTTATAAAAAAACGAGTTATGCTCATAAAGTCGCTTTGTACGAGTGTAGGTTCAGACAATGCATTGAAACTTACCCGCAACCACTTGGGCACCAGCGGACATCAGGTTCGCGAGAAAGGGCTTTTCGAAGGAGGAATTCCTCGTAGCGTGAGAGCATCCGTACGCAATGTCCGTAGCTGAACGGTGGATCACTGTCGTTACCGACAGTCCCATAGAGATCTGGATTCTGGATGGCTGTGGTCAACATGTGAATTACAGTGGCTGCTGACAAAGGATTTTTACAACCAATACAAGTTAGTCGGGACATAGCAAAGCTGTCAATTTCTGTGCAGAGAAAAGTGAGCCAACAAAGTGTACAAGCCATATGGGAGCAAGTTGAGTATTGCAGAAGTACGGGGTTTGGTTGAAAACAGACTGGACATTCTCCGTCGTGATTTGTACATGGGGACAGGGTGCCAGGAGATGTGCCATCGCCACCGAGTGTTCTAGTCGCTGAAGAACAAAAGTTGGAGGAAACAATGGGTGACTTCTCAATTACATTACACCCATCACAGACAACAGTCATACACTATTTAGCCATAACAAGATTTACCAATCTAGACACAAAAGATAAAAAAGCCAAGGCAGACTGGGTGATGAAAGAGACTTCATTTGACATCTTTCTTTACGAATCATCACGTCCTATCTTTTTGTTACATGCATGGTGCATATAGAAATACATATACATATTTATACATATATTCCCCGTCTGCGGAATAAGAAGACTGCTCCGGGGACAACTGTAATCATGTACAAGAAACCGTCATACATCAACCAACAGGTCGTGTCTCGCCGATGTGAAGATTGGGCCGCAATATCACAAACCCTTCTTGGGAGGGGACAAACTCACGCATTATTGAAACGAAAATAAAATTCGAATAGCAAAGCCCGAATCAGGCGACGGACAAATACGGATGCCTGGAATCAAAAGTGACGTGATATCCCAGGAGTGCCTTCCGTCGAACTACCAGTTATCGGTCATTCCATGGGACAAAACTGCATTCAACAGTCAGTAATCGTTAGGGGATGGGTCGTATGAGAATAATAAACTGATCACTTTCGGTACAGTTGCACTGAAACCATTAAGGCGATAACGAGGCAAGTGAATAATGCCAATCCATCCCGGTTTTACATCCTTCTAGACCACAGACAAGTATGCCCTACTGATGCTGAAGACTACTAGCAAGATCGCATTCTCTAAGATATTTTTGCGAATATCAACTTCAGAAGGCGGAGCAGTCGAAGCAGATTACGGGACGTGTGGCGAAATAACTATGGGAGAAGCTGACGCCGAAGGCCAGCGAAACTGTTATAAAGAACTCTTCTCGGCGTATATGACATGGCTGCTGATTGTGGACAGCTGAATGGTCGGCTCCATAGGTTGTCTCTCGCACAACCAACACCTTCCAAACAGTAGCTCGAGCTAGATGGAACAACTTGCAGAAATTTCCCATTGCCACAGCGAGTTTTACTTTTATTACTCATTGAGATAACCACATTTCGCAATCCACAAACAAGCCTGCATTGACCTTACGACTCGTATGAGCCGCGCTTCATTATGCTCACCATTAGCATCGACGGAATGGCATGATTCAAAAAGGCGAGATAAAGCGAAACTCCAGAACGTCAAAACACGACAGGCTGGATCATAAACCACTGAGCGAAAATACAAGACATCTTTCATCAACATCATCATCATCATTATCATGGTTCAGCGTTAAACAACAAGGCAAGCCTCACTGAGCACTGCCTACTCTCCAAGGTTACGTTTTTCTATAAAAAGAGTGAATCTCCAAGGGAAATAGGGAGTGGGCCTAGACAGGTGGAAAAAGAAGAATGCTGCTCTAGCCGACACACGAAACACAGTCTAACTGTACAGACGTACGTGTTTTCAATCATTCTAATTCGATAGAGGATAACGACACGATCGCCATTGTTCACGGTTCACTACCATATCCTTAAGTGTCTCCAGCCAGCTGGTTGACGGGTCCTTCGGACCCCAACCAAAAAGATGCGAGACACCAACTTTACCGAAGCTCGGTGTACATTTTCTCATTCCACGTTGCCACGTCATCCGCTGACCTGCGCATGGCTTCTTCGATTCTTTAGGGGGAACACAAAATGTGGCACGATATGGTAGACGAGTAATCGACATATGCAACAGGTGACAGAACCAGCGTAGTCCACTAAGTTTCATACGCTGAAACTAGGTGTTCTGAGAGCCGGCGCCTAGTANGAAGCTGAACTCCACCGTCTAAACGAACAGATGAAGCGAACTGTAGAACATCCCATATGGCAAAGTTGAATGGAAATGGGGATATAGGACGGTCTTGCGGTACTCCATTGGAGGCGATGATGGGCAGCAAAAGCTGGCTATAGGTCTTAATTCGACCTTAAGTATGATACTGTAAATCTCTGCGGACCGATCTGCACATTTCGGATACTCCTTTACTCAACAGAGAGTGTCATGATTCAGGCTCATCAACAGAGCCGAAAGCTGCACAAATATCAATGAACTCGATTATCTTTGGTCTCTGGAAAGCAAAATGGTGCGCTGACAATTGTCGGAAGGTGAAATTCTGATGGGTACATCCACGACCGGCGCAAAATGCAACTTATTCCTAGCGAGTTTGGTCCTAGCTTATTTTATGCAACCTGTGAATAATGATAGACGAAAGCAACTTTGACGCTATCGAGATAAGGCCAATGCTGCTATATTTAGCA
Organism: Fasciolopsis buskii; assembly: GCA_008360955.1. Classification (NCBI taxonomy): domain Eukaryota; kingdom Metazoa; phylum Platyhelminthes; class Trematoda; order Plagiorchiida; family Fasciolidae; genus Fasciolopsis; species Fasciolopsis buskii. The sequence goes on from LUCM01000227.1 coordinate 53,742, forward strand.
GTCACTCCGCAAGCCTTTTTTAAAATGAGGACAACAATCGAATCCTCCCACGGGGATGAGACTCTCTCAAAGTATTCGAACCGCGGGAACAAAACGCGGAGTTCTGTGGATAGTTCTATCCCTGCATCTTTGAACAGAGCTGGGCAAACCCCATCGGAACCCGGCTCGGACTTGCTTGAGGATTTCCATCTCAGTTGGTGGATCTCTTATGTCAGGCCACTGAGCGCTCTCCGGAATATCCATGAAAGAGGACGACGCTGAAGGCCAGCTAAATTCTTCTTGAAGGTGTCAGCTTAGCGCACAAGTTGTCGCTGCTGGTTGTGGATAGATAAACCGTCGGTTTAGCAGATCCTTTTGTCCACACCCAATATTTTCTTACCGGTAGCCCGCAAAGATTTCGACCAGTGGAAATGCTATCCATGGAAGAGGACGATCATTTGTGTTATAGAGCACAGAGACCTTTTTAATCACCGTAAATATTGCCTAATAATACTTAATCCAGTAATTTCCCCAATTGCGTCCATTCATTAATCGTGAAGGACTACTGATTGACTGTGAATTTAGGTTCTGCTTGTGCCATTCTGTGGGCTATTTACTAACTGTCACCTTATACTCCTAGTGGGCTGCACTTGCGAAACACGGAAAAACTCAAGTTGTCCCCTGAAAAACTCTAAGCCCTTCGAATTGATTTTGCCAGATTTTCCGTATAAATTATCCTTCATTCCGCCCCGTCACATTCACGCAACGTGGATTTCATACTTGTTCCGCGAGAGAAACATTCGCTTGAGACGATGTGGTTTTGCCTCAGCCTCCCCAATTAAGTTACAGTATTCGCCATAGTTCTATTTTCCTGGGTACCTTTCCGTTCTATTTGTTAAGGACCTCCTTAGACTTATCGAAGTTGCCTTTCTGTTTGTGCATCTTGTAGCTCCGAAGTTACGAGAATCAGGGCTTGAGCTCCAAATAATCGCACAGTTATCAGTGTTTCAGTATTCCTATTTTTCGATCCTTCAAAATTCCGAATGAGCACGCTGAGAAAACAAACTGGTGAACAAGCTCGTTTTCGGAGTATCAGCGATTTCTAACGTTCTGTTCCACCCAAACAGTTCCCTTAAGATTTCCAGTTGGACTTTGACTTGAGCTCTTTCTGTATCAGTGGGTCGCTTTCATGTCCAAGCTTATCGTTTTCCTTGCTGGTTTCCAATAGTGTGAAAGTTTGCTAGTCGCGCTGTCCGCAAAATTGCTTTTCTATTCCGCAGCCGACGCTTTGTAAGCCCGCTTGCTCCCTGCTATTATCCACGGCTAAAATCCGTTCACATTTTATCACTCTAGTCACCAGTGGGGAAAATTACTGCCTACCGTTCACCCTCCTCTTTATTGGGTTTGCCGAACGGCTATCTAGTTGATTGGACATCTTTACATGACCACCAAACCACTGTCGCTCTTTCATCGCCGGGCAGCTGCTTCACCATTTTTCCATTGCCAACTTGCATAGCATTAAGTTTGAAGGGCAGATATTTCACGATGGGAGCCGAAGGGTGTCTATCAGACAGAGGACTGTCATACAGTGGGGTGCCTCAAG
>LUCM01000227.1:69767-107796 GCA_008360955.1 Fasciolopsis buskii
CTAGAATGGGCTGGTTGGGTCACGTGTTGCGTATGGTGAACACTTGTCTACCATACGATGGCCTATTTTGTTTTCCTCTCAATGAATGGAAGAAGCCATATGGAGGTCGACAGATGATGTGGCAACGTGGAATGAGAAAATGTGCAGCGAATTTAGGTAAAGTAGGTGTCTCACGTCTTCGTGGTTGGGATCCGAAAGACCCGTCAAGTAGCTGGCTAGAAACACTGAACCGTGAGCAGTGACGATCCCGTTGTCATTTTCTATGGAATCAGAATGATTGAAACAGTGCATTTGTACAGTTAAACTGTGTTTCATATGTTTTTTACTGCGCCATTCTTAGATTAACTTGCCTTTGTCGGTCCATTCCGTGTTCCCTTTCGATATTCGCGCTTTAATGGAAAAGGCAGTGGTCAATGAGGTTCGCCTTGCTGAACGATGATAATGATGATTGAAATAGTGGAGGGTTTTTTAGACAATTTATGACTAACTGTCCACTCATGTCAGACGGAGCAACGGCAAGCCACCCCAGCGGGCTCTCTCGGTATTTCTTTAGGAAAACGTTTGGAAGGCGAAAGCTCATACCGGTATCGGCATTAGTGTTGGTTGTCTGCAGTTGCTGTCTTGGTAGGGTTGAATCCATCCTGTTCACGTCTAACAATCTGAGTGGTGGCCGTCTACTATATCCGTGATGCAAGACCGTGCCCATCAGCTTGCCGTTGTGTTCTGAGATGATGTTGAATAGTTCTGTCTTACTGCAGTCTTCAGGATCATGTTTGCGAGTCCTTTTTTTCTTGTAGTGGGCCCTTATGATTGTGAGTTATGTCTTTTCCGCTTTAACCAGGCTTCAGTCATGTCAACAAATCAAGTTATATTCTCTTATGCCTTTTTTGAATTGTCACAGTTTGCTTGATGTAGAAATAAATTTTTTTAGATATCTCATGGTTATCCCGTCTTTGAATCGCAGATGGAACTCCGGTAACCAATCCCGACAAAATGCATGACGCTTTTCTACCCATCTGTCTGCTGCGTGACTATCCGTATGCGTTAGAATGTCTAGCTTGCCACGACAACTTCCTCTTGGTTGGTACCAAACAAGGCTTACTGTTGGTTTATGAGCTTACCCCTCGGTCACTGACTCACGAAATCTACTTCATTCCGCCTATCAACACTCGTTTCACTCCAAGAAAGGCACTCCCTCTTAATATGATAACAAGCGGAACTGGAATCATGAAACTGGATGAATCTGGGTCCCCTGGGACCGAAGTCCATACACCTCCACCAGCTTTCTCCAAACGTGTGCGCAGCACACGGACGTTGGGAAAGAAACCGATATTGCAGTTGGCAGCCATACCAGAATTAGATATGCTACTTGCACTGGCCGAGGGAAAAATGAATGCATATCAGTTGCAGAACTATCAACTGATCACTACAGTTCCAAATAGCCGGTCAGCGACGGTGTTCTCGCATTGCCTCTCTGATGCACAGCACACCTTAGGTCTTAATCATCCAAGCTGCGGAGTTCTAGGTAAGCTTTATTTCTCGTTTCAATTTTTGTATTCTCTACTTTTATTTTTGTTGTATCTGTTGAACTCTGCCACGAAATTTACAAGGACTTCAAATACTATATTGTGTTCGATGTAATTTGAAGCAAACCTCCTTACTTGCTGTTGACCTTTAAATATGTCAGTGTTGTGTATGCAATAAGATTTTTAACTTTCAGGTTAACAGGTCATGGAGAAAGATGTGAAAACCTTAGTCGGCGAACTGCCTCTAGTAGGTCAAGTTTGATTACGGGTTATGGTTTATAAGGTCTCCGAACATGGTGATATGAGTCAGTCCCACAGCCCGTGGTATTCTTAAATACGAAATACCTCAGATTCTTTGTGATGCTTATAATTTTTGTCTTATACTTTTTAAAGTATTTATCTCACTTCTTTCGGTCCTGTGGGGTGGCAGTCAAAACCGGAAAACTTTTCTTGAGGTTAATGGTTGTAGAAACTGAACTAAACTCAACCAGCCTCGTCTGGTACTCCTTTCATCGTCGTTGGTTGTCTGGAGCTTTAGTCCCTTGATCAGCGAATTCATTTTTTCTTGTTCAGCTTTTTCTCATCATTTCTCGTCGCCTTCGAAATGTTTTTCATAGGAACCTTACGTCTCATTACATTGTTTTTTTTATCCCCGTTGTATCCTTTTTCAGTGCGTTCGGATCGTTTCTCCTTGATATGCGACAACCGTCCGCCTTGCTTCTCAGTTTCTATCTTGGTTTCATTTGTTCCCCATTGTCCAGCACTATTACTACCGAAATTGAATTGGGTTTATGTATCATGTTAACCGAACATGCCTTTAAGTAACTGATATGCACCTCGTGTTGTATGGAGGCCGACACACACCACTAAGCTACGGATTTCCTCCGAATGACTCATCTGAACCGAAATTGGATTTGGTAGGATAGTACTGAATGACAATATCGGAAATCACAAATAACTTTGCCTAGAATCGGTTGTAAGACACCCCCCTCACTTAGGGGAAACCGCACGGTCAGGTTCATTTGACTGCTTGAGGCTGTGGTATATTGCTCCGCGTTATGTCACTTGTACATCTCAATGCGCGGTTCTTTTTCCACGTTTTTGCTTCGTGCTCTTTGTCATTCTTGGTTTGCATTTCATGTTTTTTTTTGTCAGTGTCATTTACCTATGCTTTCTACCTTCCTGCCTCAAACTTCAAATGTCTTGGCTCACCTCTGTGCTCTAGAAACTTGTTCCTTGAATCTATCGGTAAATATTATCTCGCGCGTGGGACGCTTTGATACTGATTCTGCTACGTCTAACGCCTCCAACCAATGGACAATATTGTACGAGACATTCCTTAGTTTTCAAATGTCCATCAATAGTGTCCAGCCCGATCGACTCTTTCTCTAATGGGTGCACAATTAACCTCACTAGTTTTATGGCGAACTTGTCACTCTTGTTTGGAAGAACAATGACTGATATTGTACTGCTAGCAAGTGATTTTACTGCACAAGTATGGAAAACTTAGTGTATTGGAAACTTGTTTAGGTGGGCACTGCACCTTCCCCGCTCAGCGAACAGATAACGAAGACTGACTTCTGAAATTTTGTGCGGAAGATCATTTATTCCTGTATAGCACAGAATTCCGACACCGTTCGCGTCACACAGCCATACGGCACTCTAACTCGACAGGTAATCTGAATCAGATGGATCATATTGCAGTAAGCTACCGTTGGCGCGGTTCTGTTCGGAACTGTAGATCAGACTGGTCCTCGTGAATCTAATTGGGCCTTGTATTGGTTTTAGTACAATGTTTTTCTGCAGCTCAGTGGCCATCGACACAGACCAAAAATCCGGTTTGTTCGCAAAACGTGTCTGATACGGCTGTTCGCACCACCTATGAAACCGAATTTGTCGGCCGAACTGAGAATCTCGACGGGCAGCGATGTGGATGAATGCTGGGATCAAGTCAAACGAATGGTGTATTTGGTGTCACGTTTCTCCTGTGGTCCTTGATCCAGCGTTCCTCGAAGACTCCGGATCTCGCAAGGGTCGCTGGGTCCGATGGAGCAAAAATGACAGCTTCCTAACAGTAAGAAAATGATTAAGATACGGCAGCAGCCGCAGCCTCAATTAACGATAACCCTAAGAATGACCGTGAATTCTGGCGAGTCGGCATAGCTGAAGAGATTGCTGCTTTAGGTGACAGTCACAGGCTGCCTAAGTTTATACACTACTTCAGGAGGCGGCGAGCTCCGGTTAGTGAAATCGTGCACGATGGAAATGGACGGCCCATTCATGGTAAACCGCGAGGACTCGACCGTTGGGATGGACGTTCCAAGGAGCAGTTTAGCTATCCGCGGGCTGATGTAATTAGTCAGAAGACGGCAGCTGCGACTCCTTGGGAAGTGTCTCTCGAACGTCCAACGGAAATGAAAGTAGAATGGAAAATTAGACTACTGAAAACCAGCCGTCTTGGACGATTCGTACCCCAATTCTTTTGAAACTGGCCGGAGGAGCCTTGGTAAAGCACCTACTCCCTTTGTGATATTTAGATCGAGGATCGTGTTCCGTTACCGTCGTTGATTGTACCCACATTCAAGAAGAGCACACGGAGTAACTGGCAACTATCGATAGTTCCCAAGTTTTTAGCTTCGCTAATGCTGCGCTGTTTGACACCGGTTAGCGAGAGTAACATCCGCACACAACGTGCCGGTCGAGGTTGTATCGACTAGATGTTCACTCTTCGCCAAATACTCAAAACGCGCCGCACGCACCATCGCCCTACGATCGTAGTCTTCCTCGACTTGAAAGGTGCTTTCGACTCCGTGGATCGACCAGCACTATTCAGTGCTTTCTCCTGGAAGGGTATGTCAACGAAGTTTGTGAACCTGTTGCGAGCATTGTACTTGCATACTTGTGGTCGCGTGAGGGTATACAGTGAGCTATCAAGTTAATTCGAACCGACTAGCTTTGTTTGACAAGTGTCCCATCACCCCATTCCTGTTCAACTTCGTCATAAACGAGGTAGTAGATAATGCTTTAGGAAGTTCCCAGGATTTATGAGTCGATTAAGCAAATAGGGTGAAGCTGTATGACCTAGACTGCGCAGATAATGTAGTGTGCCTGTTCGAATCCATGGACCATACACAACGCGCACTAGGTGAGCTCTCGACATCTGTTGCTCGGTTCTGCATGTGGTTTGCAGCTTCAAATTTTAAAGTGCCTTTGCGAGGCTAAACGACAGCAATCCTGAATTCGTTGCCTGTATAACTTATTATGGTTTCCACTTGCCCAATTTCATGAGATGTGCGAAACGAACCATGGTGCACCTGATGGAGGTCGCCGTGAGAGGAATTAGCGAACGACGATTTTTGTTGTGCTCATGTTTTATCTCTGTTTCATTATTTTTCTTCCATTTTCGCAATATGATTGCGCTCACGCCACTTTTTCAATTCCCTGTTGTGTTCCCACGGACACAAGCCAACGATCCCCAGGCCGGCAATCGAAATGGCCTTACACGTGGTGGACATTCTGTTATCTTCTTCATGCCTCTACGCCATTTCGTCACATGACTTCCACGCTGTTCCCTGCAGACAGATCCAGGGAGTGCAAACAACAAGCGAAACGCAAACGCTGGGTATGCATTCTCACTATATGACCAAGTCACGATTGACGGTTTTGTAGTATCATGCCTTCCAATAAGGCGCCGATCTTGCCGAACGCTCGGCTGTATGCTTCAGCGTTGCTGATGCGTTGTTCCTTCCAGACATGACAGTAATACGTAATCTACGAGCATCACACACGGCCAAGCGACGGACATTCTTGGGCTCGTTGGGTTTGCGCTTCACAACCATACAGCAGGACGAGGCGTACGGTGGTATTACACACTCGACCTTTAGAGTACGGGCTGATGTCGTCTCGGCGCCATAGATGATGCTTGGGGCTAAAAAAAATAGTCTGAATTTTGTAGTATGCATAGATATCACCTCTCACAGGCCAAAGTTTTCAGAAACCCAATTTGCCATACACACCAAACTTCCTCTTATTTTCACTCTTTCGTTGCGCAAGTAGAACACACGTACAAGCTCTCGCCATTCCTGAAGTAACATCCTACACTTTGATGTTGCTAGCTGTCTGTCGTATCTAATCACTTCAGTCGTCAAGCGGCTAAGGAGAAGTTGAGCTGCTTGGACGTTAGAAGCGAGAAATTCCATGTCGTTGGCGTATCCCAGTTCGGAAAGTCTGTGCCCTCTAGTACGGGTTCAACATTGCCATCTAGAGGGCCCTCAACCAGCGTTGATCAATTGAATTAAGCATCTGTCACATCTCACTGATTACCTTGGTGGTAGTCGGCAAATCGCTGTCGCCCGGCCCGTTACCGTACCTGACGTATTGGGGCCGTATGTGGTTTTGTGCCACCCCGGTCACCGGTCCCTTTCCCCCGTGTAGTGTACCCTAGTGCTTATGGTGCATATTATTTCCACTAAACTCATGCTTCAAACACTCATAAAAAGGTTAAAAGGGAACCTCTAAATAACACACTTGTCGAACTCCACTGGAGACAAGGAGAGACGAAAGCTTGCCACAGGCTCTTGATTGCCTGAAATTATGGCACTAGAGGGATCTGACGTTTGATGGTCGCGGTAATATATACGGTGAACTGTCAAGTTCATTCGAAACGACTAGCGGCGTTCGGCAAGGGTGTCCCATCTTTCCATTCCTGTTCAACTTCGTCAGGGACGAGGTGATGGAAGATGCTTTAGGAGGTCTTCGGGATGTACGAATTGAACTGGGAAATGGAGGGAAGCTGTGTGACCCAGACTACGCAGATGACGTTGTGTGCCTTTTCGAGTCTGCGGGCCATGCAAAAGGGGCACTGGATAGACTGTCTAGATCGGTCGCTCGGTTTGGCATATGCTTTGCACCTTGAAAGGGCAAAGTGCTGTTACAGGACTGGACGACAGCAGCGCCGAACGTGGTACTGGATGGAGAGAAAATAACAATGGTGGACCGTTTCACCAACCTTGGTAGCTGCGTGTCGAACGATGGTAGCGGTCAGTGAGGCTTGCCTTGCTGTTTAACGCTAAACGATGATGATGTATGGTTGCGAACTTTGGAGCTCCCACATTGAAGGTGTTTATCGCATGGAGGTTTCCGATCATGTTAGGTTATTGCTGTGATCGGGTGATGTGACTGCGTAAGCAAAGATGAAGTTCGAAATTGAGCATTGAATACCGATTCGGAGCTTGGTTGCTTGTGTCGAGTGGATCATATATTGCGTATAGCGAACGCTCGTCCACCATGCCGTGCCCTATTTTGCATTTTTCCCATGGAGTGGGAGAATCCGCGTGGAGGTCAGCAGATGATGTGACTGCGTGAACCTAGGTAAAGTAGGTTTCTGACGTCTTCGTGGTTGGGGTCCCCGTCAACTAGGTGATTGGAGACACCGAAGGATATAACAGCGAACCGCGATCAATGGTGTTTGTGTTGTCGTTTTCTATGGAATCGGAATGATTGTAAGGGTGCATTTGTACAGTTAGACTGTGTTCCGTGTTTTGGCTGCTGTTTTCCAACCGGTGAAGTTTCACTTTCTATTTACTATGCGTATTTATTCTTTCTATAGCAGTTTGTATCTCTGAGAGAAGGCCTCGATTAGTGGGGCTCTGCCTTTTTAATGCTGAACAATGATGATCTAACTCATCCTCTGTTTTACTCGCCTGAATGAATAGGCGTTGACGCACAAATCGACTACTAAGTTCTTGACGCTGTAGCAGCGGCTCTTTATCCGTGGTTTATGCATTTGATTTGTTTTGTAATGAAATGTTAGGCTAGTCACGTTTCTGGGGCTATGGGTTCCAAAGTTTGATAACGGGCAGAGGTCATCCCGTTTAGAGAATCTCTTTTAAACTTTTAATGCATGAACCACTTTTCCTTTGTTCACTACTAGTCCAGAATATTTCGATTCGTGGGAATGAATAGCAGTTTTTTCCGGCGTATTTTTTGCGAGTAGTTCTTCATCCGTTACCTTTCATGTCCTCTGTGAAATGAAATTCAAATGGGACTGAACTTTCAGTTTGCAGGAGTTAGAAACTGGTGAAATTCAGACGCTGTTCAGACCACATTTTTTTCGGAAAATCTGCATCCCAGTTTTGTAACTTGGTTTTTTGACTGTAGGAAAGTCCCCTTACTGTGAAAAAAGGAAGTCAGTCTGCTGCAAGAAAATGCCGATACGGGGCACGGGACGCCAAACGCAATAGTTGATGATTGTTTCTTCGGTTCTTACTGATCGTCAGTATGTAAAGCACGTCGTATCGATAGTATCTTTTTGCGGTGTCGGTTCTCAAGTCTTTGGATCGTACCCGATCAGTGGCCACGAAAAAATACGGGATTAGAGGATTTTTATGTTTTACATCATATCTGTTAAGTTACGGAACTGTGAGTACATAAAATTGTAATGCCTGAGAATTTTGAAGATTTGGTTCCATGTTTTGGAAGTTTGTTATTCTAGAGATTATGATTGACTCATGGTATTTTGAAACGAAAAAAACTCGCATGTCCTAATGCCTCTGTTAATCATAGTGTATCCGAGTGCTTCATTCTGGATGCCCCAGAGTCGAAAATTCTGTGGAGGAACTGATGGGCCCTTTTAGTGCTTTGATCTGATGTAAGAAGTCTGTAGGTGGTCGCATTTCGTTGGAGTTTAGTCATAATCCTCAAGGACGAACTCTGGAACCGACTGGTCCTACCGATGAAATTCATTCGGAATGTTGTGATTTACAGCGATAAATAGCAGTTTCCGACTGCTAATTAGCGAAGTGGCTCCTTTTGCCGTAAATCTGCTAAACGGGTATGCATCTAACGGTGTCAGTACTGTAAGGCCTTCTATGGGTATCAGTATGATATGAATAAAGTTTTACCCTTGCGTTTATCCGTTTTTATTTGTTGTCACATTTCTACCGTATGACGGAACTAGCCTAAGTGCACATTTCGTTCTAATGAGAATAGTCATGGCGAAACTAAATATCAGCTACTAGGAAACAGCGAAAGTGAACATAAGAATTCTTCAGTGCGGTTCGTCCTTGCGTGTCAGTTTTTTTCATTTTTGATGTTTCCAGTAGAGAAACATTTTATCTGACTCAGGCCGATGAAGTCTGGCTTTATAATATGACTGGGGAGATGACCTGAAGTCAATTAGAAATAACCAGATGGGGAATTATTTCAAGCCAACTTCAATCGTCCTCCCACATTTCATAATAATAGCGTGGCACCATCCTGATTTTTTTATGAATGCAATGGGTCTGTAAGGTGCATAATTATATGAATTTAGAATTCACGCTCAGGTAGCTGCATTTTTTGCGAAAGATGCCTAGGCTGCTTGACGCTAGTCAAGTAGATTGAATGTATGCGATCCCGAAGGCAAACGCACAGTTTCGAATCTCAGGTGCGCAAATGTCACTTCCGGTAGGCGGCATTTGGTGGTAGACGGGAACTCACTGTCGCCCGGCTCGTTGACGCATCTGACCTAATGCGGCCTTATGTGGGTCTATGCCACTCCAAGTTCCAGGGTCACGGTTGCTGACTTCTTCTCGTGTAGTCCGCCCCAGCAGCAATGGAGCTTCCTCTCTCCACTACACCCTTGGTTCAAGCATGTCATAGAAAACTTCACTGTCTCCCGGCTTGTTGCTGCGTCTGGGTTATTTTGATCTCACGATGTCGTGTATCGTCCTAATTTTCAGGGTCATAATTGTTGATCTTCTCTCCCTCTCCATGTGGCGGCTATGAGGCGGAGTATGCACTTTTGTTGCGAGAATACGCTATACTCACTTGGATTACTTTTGGCTTTTCTAAATGCGTTTGATTGTGGTATCTTATTCCGTTCCGGGAATGTTGCCATAACAGTCAGCTGAAATGTTTTTTACTCAAGTGACGATTTGCTTTCGCTGTTCTAACGTTATATCTATCTTTCGCTGATTTCAAGCACACTACAGACTATTTTTACCCACAAACATTTTGTGCCTTCAATCCGTTGAACCTACCAATTTCAATCAAATTGACTTCCTAGTCTTAACTTTCTAGTACCCACAGTCGCCACACGGTCGGGTGCTCCGAAGCGACTTACTGATGAGAACGATCTCACAGATCCCACGGAAAAACCACCTGCTCTGCGCATCTGTGTGGCAGTCAAACGCCGTGTTCTAATATGGCGTTGGAATCCGGCTTTACAAGAATTCCTAACACCCGGTGGATCAGATGATCATATCTCAGCGGCCTGTCTTCCTGAAATGAGCTTTCCTGAAGAGATCCGAAGTTTGTTGTTTGTGGACGCCAACTCGATTTTGGTAGGAATGCGAGGCGAATACATGGTGGTGTCTCTTGTCTCGGGAGAGGTTTGTGCTTCGTATTAATTTATCCTTCATCCGATCCCAACATTAAGTTTGCATTTGCAATCTATAAAAGTACCGTGCGAATTTGCTAAATATGCTTTATCAAAACTATGGTACGGAATCTTTTCTTATTCGAATGACGTGGATCCCCATACAGGTTGCTGAGGAAGTGATTCGGTTATACTATTGCAGTTAAAAAGTTCTCACTGCAAGTCAAACTTATGAGCTCAAAAATTACAGATAGTTATCCATGAATTGCTCTACCCGGTTGCTCATGTCATTCTTTATCTGCATAAAACTCCAAATCACACCCAAAATTCTATTGGGTTTCTACAGAACTTTCAGTTAAAAGTACTATTTCGCGTTATTCGATAAGACATTCTACTGACCTCTGGATATTGAGAGGGTCGGTTAGATGCCTACAGTTCCGAAGAATCTTCATCTTTGTTTTCGTGACAACAGTTGACAATCAAACCACAATCCAAGTATGAACCGGGCCAGTTGATGTTTTACTTGAGAAGACGACAGAGCTCCTCACTTGAATCCCAAAAAGATTTTTGTTGTTGAATCCGGTTTTTCATTTCGGATAGCCGATGAACTGTCTAGAACAGTTGCATTTTTCGCGTCCGAATTTCGTTTTGGGCTACTTAAAAATGATAGTAGGTAAGGGCGAAGTAGAGATGTTTTCATCAAAAGTATGCATGTGCTACTGAAATGTTTGTCGGTTTGGCATTGCTTCATAAAAATTAATCAAATTAACCGATTCTTGGCACACGCAATCTTATTCAAGTCACCGCGTCCAAAATCATAATTCGCCACAAAGCCACACAAGATAATAATCTATTTTTAAATGCTCCCCCTCCCATTTCAAAATGGGCTAGCTCTTTCATGAAAAGCAATCAAACAGATAGCGGTTATGCGTTTGTACGGCAATTCTGCAAATCCGATCAAGCGACAAAAGGTGGTAACATGCGTGTCGCCGATAGCAATACGCTACGCAATTTTCTAATTTGTTATTACAAGGTGGAGCGGTTCGACGGTAACCTGAAGCCTCCAGTGTCGGGTAGTCGAAAAGTCACATCGCTAAATCTGGTGCGTTCAGTCAGTCGTTCTCGGTGTAACTCGAATCCCATCTTGCTTACCCAAGAAACAGCACATCGAAAAAACTCAACCTATTCAAAACGTCAGTCGTTTATTGGTCGGCGGTGGCCAAGCGGATAAGGTCGTGGCGTTTGGAAGTGAAGATCGTTGGTTCTACTCCTCCCACCTCCGGTCAACTTCCCCACTTGGCAACCCTCTGCTGGCCGCGGCCCCGTTCCTGAAAAATGATGTGCATAGTTATTTCATTAATAAAGGAAGTAAAAGATAAAAACGGTGCAATCGGATACTATGCATAGGTTTGTGCTAAGCGTAGCTACACTTGAAAATAAACTTCACTATGGAGTTCGTTCAGCTCCGTTTGTGGTTCCTGCCCTCCTTCACATTCAGCTTTACTAACTAGTCTTTACCGTAAACTGTTAATGTCACCGTGCAGGTTGCTTACGCAGGCGGAAAGGCGAACCTAGCATTGATGAACGAAAAAAATCCGAACAAATTGGCGGAGCCTTCCTGCAGAGGCTTCACAGCCGAATTCTTTAGCAAACGATCTTGTTCGGTTTGACGCTGCCATTCGATTGGGTTTCACAGAAGCCCAAATGGAAGAAAGTGATGTGCTGGAGATGCGGTTATACTGACCCCAGATTGAGAGAATTTACAGTGAACTTTGGCAAATTAGGTGTCTTACTTCTCTGTGGCTGGGGTCCGAAAGGTCGGCCAAACAATTGACTGGGAGCGACGAAGAATATTGCAGTGATACGTGAACAGTAACTTTCTGTCTAATCAGAACGATTGAAGATGTGCGTTTATACAATTAGACTGCATTACGTGAGTTGGTTTCAACGGCATTCCGTTGTTTTCCCAATTCGATAGGCCCACACCCTACCCACATCATTTGGATTGGTAATGTGTAGGGCAACTTAAACGTGACAGTTCTCGAGTGCGTTTGTTTTTTTTACCACGATATGCATGAAGATGATTAAAATAGGAAGCGCCTCACTGTCGATCAACTGATCAGGTTTGCTTATTTATGGTCGGAATGTGATCAGAATGTTAGAAACATGGGAATCCAATGCTTTTCATGTTTGGGTTCAATACGTAGTCGCAGAGGCGAACTGTGCGCTGATTAGGGCTTAAACGGTACTCATTTCTTGGGGAATTCTTAATTTTAAACGAATTTTCTTGGGCATGTCGGGAATTGAAATATCTTTTGTTAACCAGTCGAAGAATGAAATCATCCAATTTAGTACATACATTTTGAACGGTTTTCAGTGACGTAGCTATGATGTAAATAGAATCAGAGCACAAAATTGCAGCCACTTGACGTAATACGAAACTAAGAAAAGCATTTCCTTTAAAAATAGACGATAATAAGAAAGCCAAGCTTGAAAAACCAGTCTTATCGAAGAATTACTCCCTTAACCGTGACGCTGCCAGATTGCCAATCATTTCCATCACACTGTTATTGAATACTAAATTAAATATCGATTGAACGGGGTTGCTGGTTTTAAATAACTTGACTTCGCGTAGATCTTAACATAGTGAAAACCCTTCGGACCATTCTTGCACACAAACCATATCAAACTAAAATACAATCATTGAGTATATGCAGCAAAAGATGAACAGTAGACCACATCAAACAGAGTTCAATCCTCTCTCTGCAATAAAGTGCTTTGCGTCGATGTCATCCTAAAAGGATGGTCAAGTTAACAGATGGAAACGGGTGCTTCGCTCGCCTCGTTCGCACTGCAACATGGGGTTACGAAATTTTGTAATTGTACTGTTACAACTTTTTTGATGTTAGTTTTTCGGTTCACAGAAAGATGGTCCTCGATTGGAATATTGGGTATCGTGACATTAGCACAATCAATTTCAGTTGCGCTGTCCTCAAGAGTTTCATTTTGCAGGGTCACAGTAAGGACTAATGGTCGAAGATTAGGCCGGTGTGGCTTTTCCAGAAGATGCGAAATTCTCCGGGTCGCTTGTTTTGAACAGGCAGGGTATTTTGCAGATATCATGGCCCTAAATGCTTCGTCAAAGATGCAGTGGACCTCAGTGCTTCAGCAGTAGGTCATGCATTTAATAGTGGGTGATAGAAAAGTTCATCCAGGCATCAGATCCAGTGAAAAGCGAAAGAAATACGGAGTACTCTTCAGTCGTGAACTCTGTTGATATTCTTAATAGAGCTGTTATTTGTCGTAATCAGTCGAGTACTCTTGTTGTGAGCTTCTAGTGTTTATTAACTTCATGTTACAGCCCATCACCATTGCCTAATGATTTCTTCAGGATACTTGTATGAAATGGTGAATACCCTGACCATATTCAGCTGCTTCGACTTCAATCACAAAAACGTATCTTCGCCAGCGAATATAGGAAAACTGTCTTCACTTAAGATTTTGCTAACCGTAAATTCGGTGGATAACATACGAATCGATTGTGATTGTCCTTAACAGAAGAATGTATGCTTCATGCTTGCATCAAGTGCCTAATTCAACAACTGTTAATGTTTCTATTCCTTCCCCCATTGTTCCCACTTTACTTGGTACCTCTCGTCAGAATCGATCTGTCGCTAGTCCAGGAAAAAATCAGCTACCTCTCATGTGCCGAATGCCTGGCTGTTTTCAGTCTCCAGAAACGGAACTGCACATAGGCCAGCTTTTGCCAGGTCATACAATTACTACCTCATCTCCAGATTCCAAGAAATCGTCAGTGGCGCGAAATTTCGTAACTGGAGCTAGCTCGACTTTGACGACGCAAGGATGTGATGACCCGGCTCCCATTGGTTTGGGCCGTGATGATCTACTCCAGGTTATATCAGTCTCCTGCGCAGCAGATAAACCCAGACAACAAATTCGCTGGACCGGTGCTCCTCATCAGTTTCATGTTTATCCACCGTATATTATTGGCGTAAGTTCACTGATCCGTTCCATATCCCAATTTATTCTTGTGCGCTACATTGTCTGCTTGATCACCAATTTTGCCATCTCGTTCCTCGCACTTCTTAGGGAAAACCACAATGCAATTTGCCGGAATAAGTGATTCTTTCGGTAGATGTTTTATTGATTCTTTTGGCTCTTTTTGATGTAAGTCTTGCAATTACACCGAAGAAGAATTGTACACGTTTTGTTCTGCACACATCTATCCGTGGTACATTATTGCTCTATGTGCTTTCATCATGCGTTGCCATACAACCCAGTTTCGCCGAAGTAAAGTGCACGCGAACCTTATTTTGGTTGTTTACACTCAGCGGTGCTTTGACCAACTTCTGAAATATCCGGTAGTAGTAATAAAATGAATCCTGTCGGGTGATTTCGATATATCGGTCTCTATGCTCTCTGATCTTGACTTTTGGTTACTTGTTCGCTTGTCCAATAAATTGAACGATGAGTCCGTCAACAAAGCGTCAATTACTCACCGTAAATCAACAAAAGGTCTGGCGACCCAATGTCCAGGAGCCAGCCCACATCGTACGTCCGTCCTCGGAATTACACCCAACTCACAATCCCGTTAAGAATCTTTTCGACCTTCCCAGTGTCAATTCTTCACTTTGCTTACGTTCCAATACTGACCCTATACGGTTTCCGCGAGTCCGTTTGTGATTGTATTCTGTAGTGTAAAATATCAGTCAATAACTGCCAACGGTGTGTGCACATCTTGTTTCAATTTGCGGCCTTGGAGACCAGGTCTTTGGACCAAAAGTTCGGAAAGGAACCCTTAAGGCAAACCGTTACATTTGTTTGGTATAGTGTAAAGTCCACAAGGGAGCCATGGACTGCGCTGGACAATCAATGACGTGATGGAGTCTCCAAGGTCTAACAACCGTGGTGAATCTTACGCAGTGCTTCTGTTTCTCTTTTCTTGTCTGTCCCACATTATTTTCCTTCATTGCCATTCTCATGGTAACTCGCATTCATAATCTATATGTATGAAACTGAACTGTCAGAAGAGTACCGTATACACTACCTACTGAGCGGCGTTGACCACGAATCGTTCACGTGCCACCGAGAGTTATTTATTCGTGTATGTACTGACGACCGTAGATGTAACAGACGTCTCTGAATGTTTTGTATCTAGGTGAAACAAGAATCAAAATGCATTCTGTATTCGTATGGCTCTCCGTGAGCATAGTACCGGCAATCCGCCCATAGAATTCATTGTAAGTGACCCACGTCCTTCGTTTGGATTGCAAGCAAATTGGTTCAAACATTGTCACATGTTTTGGTACTTTCTAGACAAGTTTTGCAATCGTTATTCTCATCCGAATCGTGTGTCTAGGTAACAGTTTCCAGTCTTTCGTGCACACTGCGTTCAGATTGCTTACACGTCTGATTATCACCGAATTCGTGTGAACACGCACATGGTAAGTGCAAACTTTCCGAATTCGTCCGATCTCGCTGGTTTACATTCTGAGTCAACTTACATTACCAATCAATAGAATTAGTTTTTCTCTACCTCGGTGTTTGTGGAGCACACATTTGCAAACTGCCTGTCATCAGTATGTAGTAATGCGCCCTGGGATTTTGTTCCAGATTGGGTTTTTTTCTGTTAACGACGTATGGCATTCTTTTTCAAATTTCATTGTCTATGGCGTTAATGTCGAACTGTTTCCATCCCACTTCAACCCGATTCCGAGAGATTTATTTGTTCATTCACACTGAACCGTGGTGCTAATTTTGGTCTGGCTTCTCTATTGGGAACCTCGAACGGAAAAGAATAGTTATGAAATGCAAACAAAAACAGAAAAGATGTTATCTCCGTTCGACCATTTTTCTTCTTTGTCTTGTTCATGGCTGCACGATGGGAATATATTTCTAAATCAACCATTCCATAAGCTGTCAGATCTAATCGCATGTTAACAACTGTGAGGACTTCATCGATGATTCGTGCTAAGCTGCTTCGGACGAACCCGGAAATGTTCAAACTCAAAGCTGGTCTCCAAAAACCACTCGAGGTTGCTATTCAGAAGTACTCTTTGTCTCCGAATTAGGACTGGAGTTCGAAACTGCCGCTGGGATTATGAGTGTCATGATGTACCGATGAATTTAGTTGAAACGGGGTGGGCAGGAATTAGCAAATTGGAGCAAGTCGTGTAGATAAAAGTTGACATCATCAACTTTTATGGCTCTGTATCAAATTGCTTACACCTTTGATAAGTCTAATAATCGGGGTACTTCGAACATTTTTTTGTGTCTACCCTGCTTTCCAGGGCGAGGTTATTCCGAGTTCGATTGACAAATCACATGTAAACGTCTGATGAGTAAATTTTTACCCATCGATTATTTGAACATACCGTATAAGATATGGTTGTACGAAAGACGATG
This sequence comes from Fasciolopsis buskii, assembly GCA_008360955.1. NCBI lineage: Eukaryota > Metazoa > Platyhelminthes > Trematoda > Plagiorchiida > Fasciolidae > Fasciolopsis > Fasciolopsis buskii. The sequence goes on from LUCM01000227.1 coordinate 86,079, forward strand.
AGAATGGGGGCCGAAATACTTCGCTTGTAATCAGGAATTTTGGATAGTTTTTTCTTCGGTTTGTCAACATATACTCAGACTTGAATACCGGACCCTCATCGTCATTTTTTTGTCTTTGTGAACTCTGTCAGATGTCAAAGTCGGATGTGCTGTTGCTCCCTCAATTTACAATGGTTTTGTTCCCTCTAAACAAATGGTGAGATAGTTGTTTTTTTAGATATTTCTACTATCAGTTCGATAGTATCTTCACTAACTATACGGGGCTTTCGCAGTTGTGAAACACGTAGTCGGTCTACTTGCCATCCATCATTGTGGTCCAGTTTGAAACATTGTGATCGGAAGCAATCATGCTAAGTAAACAGGAAATAAAGCAATATAAATTGCTATCTAAGTATTCAGTAATGTGATCAATTCCAATTTGAAAGCCTTTGATCAAAGTTTCCGGAACATTCTGCCACCTCAATAATTGCTCATTTTGACTTTTCAACCACTGTTCAAGGTCTCTCCTTATTTATATTCTTCAAGGAATTTTTTTGAATGAAATGCGACTGAAATGTTTCTGAATATTTATTTCGGCAATAAGGCGTGCATGTTCGCGCGAAATCATTCTGTCTACACTTGGTGATTATTTGTTATTCGATGAGAAAGTTTCATTTATCTTCTTGCTCACCTTCCTACAGCACCCTCATTGTTACTGAACGTGTATCATTTGACTAGTTTCCGACCTGTTCTACCGTTACGGCTGCGGTTTGCCCAGCTGATCCTCAGAAATGTACATCGGTATTATCCTTTCTACCCCATATCTCCAGGCGATGGACAGGTTTCTAGAAGTACGGGTAGCTGAAACTTGCGAACTCGTGCAGCAGTTGCCCATTGCTCGTGTTCAGGCTTTGTGTCACTACCACGGCTGGATGTACGCTGCCACTGCGCCGGCTGCTACTCCAAGTTCACAACTCGACTTGGGAAATTCCGACAACCTTCCGGATGCCCTAAGGTCTCCGGGTTTTTCGGAACCGTCAGAAACTCCTGGGCGCAAGTCGATGGGTAGTGGAAATGAAATTTGGCTAATCCTTTCGGCTAATCGAATGAATTTGGTTGAACAGCTCATCCGTCGTCAGGTACACAAGTTGGTTCTGTTATTCAATTGTAAAAGGTTTTTCATTCAGCGCCAGCATTCTGTTTTTTCATTTCAAACGCAAACCTACTCATTTGTTTATGCAGACGACATTCGGTATCTATTATCACTAAAACTACAAAGGAATAAATATCTAACTGAGAAATATGCGTAGTATAATTCCTTTTTCTAGCTCTTAAACTGGTTGCTTTCTCGGTTCTTATGAGTAAGATTATTCGTAACATCAGGTTGCGGACTTATCGCCAGTGGTTGCCAAGTACATGACGAGAAGACGCCAACAACGGTTCGCTTCTTTTTCCCCTCCTTTTTATCTTTCACTTCCTTTTTAACGGAACATCAGTCGGCACATCATTTTCCCTGTTTCATCTCTCTCCAACCAAATTTATTTGCCTCTTCTGCTTGCCCATAATGTCCCCACTGATATCACGCCCGGTACTCGCAACGGTTCATTGTCAAATAGTGTATTAAGTCGTTTTCAGTCTGCAAGTTCACATTTCATGAAGCCTCGTCAGCCTCTGAATCTCAGCTCTTCAATATGGGCACTTTAATGCAGGCCGGCCAACAGGCATGTTTGGCTCTGACAGTGGATTCACTTTCGGTTGATGTCTGCTGCGTGAGTGAAACACGAATTCTGGATTCGAGTAGAGTAGAGTAAGTCAACTAACTGCGCCAAACGTCTCGTCCAAATATTTCCTTCACACTTCAGGAGACGAAGCAGCTGAAGCTGTGGGTGAACGCGGTGTAGGAATAGTCTTAAGTGCGAAGGCTGAACCGTCCCCTTTAGAGTGGATCCCGGTTAGCAGTCGTTGTGCGCCGTGAGACTACAGGGATCAGTTGTTATCCGGAATGATAGTAGTGCCAAGCGCAGTTTATTTGTTATCTCGGCATGCGCTCCAACAGACAGCACCGCCAAAATGCAAAAGAACAGTTTTAAGACAAACTCATCAGCCTTGTTCGAAAGAACAACGGCTCTGACATTGTACTGCTAGCAAGTGATTTTACTGCACATGTATGGAAAACTTAGTGTATTGGAAACTTGTTTAGGTGGGCACTGCACCTTCCCCGCTCAGCGAACAGATAACGAAGACTGACTTCTGAAATTTTGTGCGGAAGATCATTTATTCCTGTATAGCACAGAATTCCGACACCGTTCGCGTCACACAGCCATACGGCACTCTAACTCGACAGGTAATCTGAATCAGATGGATCATATTGCAGTAAGCTACCGTTGGCGCGGTTCTGTTCGGAACTGTAGATCAGACTGGTCCTCGTGAATCTAATTGGGCCTTGTATTGGTTTTAGTACAATGTTTTTCTGCAGCTCAGTGGCCATCGACACAGACCAAAAATCCGGTTTGTTCGCAAAACGTGTCTGATACGGCTGTTCGCACCACCTATGAAACCGAATTTGTCGGCCGAACTGAGAATCTCGACGGGCAGCGATGTGGATGAATGCTGGGATCAAGTCAAACGAATGGTGTATTTGGTGTCACGTTTCTCCTGTGGTCCTTGATCCAGCGTTCCTCGAAGACTCCGGATCTCGCAAGGGTCGCTGGGTCCGATGGAGCAAAAACGTCAGCTTCCTAAGGCTGCACTATGGTGTTGGCTTGATACTTCACTGAAGTTAGAAGATTGTGTGTACTGTGCCGCAATTAACTCAGTTCTTTTGCATGGTTACGAGGCATGGTGTGTACTTGTATGCGGTGTTCGTCGCTTTGAGGTTTTCGACCAACGATTTCTACGTCTTACGGTCAAGATTGGATCGAGTGACCCGGTGAGTAATGAGATTCGGAATGCTGTGTTTGTCTTCGGTTCTGATAACGCCTTATCTCAGCGTATTAGGCGTATCGGACTCCTTTGTTTAAGTCACGTGTTGCTCATGGCGAACACTCATCTTCCATAGCGTATCCTATTTTGCATTCCTCCCACGGCGTGGACGTAGCCTCATGGAGGTCAGCAGGTGATGCGGTAGCAAGGAACGCGAAAAGGTCTCACGTCTTCGTGTTTGGGGCCCATAAGATCCGTTGATTAGCCAGTTGGAAACACTGAAGAATATGGCAGTGAACCGTGAACAGCGGCGATCGTGTTGTCATTCTCTGTCGAATCAGAGTGATTGAAAAAATGCGTTTGTATGGGTAGAATTTATTCCGTCTGTTGGCTTCTACGAGATGTTTTTGTTTTCCTATGTGTTTAGGTCCTGTCCCTGTTGTCCTTGCATATTCACTCTTGTTATAGGAACACTTAACTTTGTAGCAGGCAGCATTCAGTGTGGTTTGCCTTGTTATTTAACATTGAAACATGATGCTGAAGACAGCTAAGTTCAGGAGGAGGTTTGTGACTAACAGCCGGCTGCTAAGTTGAGAAATTTACTCCGGATGAGAGGGTTGAAACCCGCGACCCCCAATGCCACGCAAACCTGGTCGTTTGGTTGTATCCGTTTCCCCCCGCAACTGATTTTCCGTATATGTTGTGGGAAACAGTCAACTGGTTCTGTACTGGAATCCTCTAACGTTATATGGTGGTCGCCCACCTCCTCCTTATGACTGCAACGATTTAATACAAACGCTCTGGAAATCATGGAGTACTGAGTTATAAATCAATCCGGTTTTTAAATGGCGTAATGCATCGCAGTCTATCTCTTCTCGTGACATTTCTGAGGTGCTGCACTAAACAGTTTTCCTAGATAGCTTCAGGTATGTTCCAGAGACGCGAGCGAGAGGATTTTTCGACGCACAGACCTAAAAGCGGTGCTACGTCAGGTATCTGACCATACAACCATTGTTCTTTGCACCTATGTAGTCATGTTTCTTCTTATGTAGTGCGACGATTTTGCGATTAAAACAGTCTACCTCAGGCTTTCCGAACGCCAGCTAAGTTTGTTAGAGGGTCTTCAGCAATAGTTATCCAAACCCAGTATCTGTTGCGGGTGGTTAAATGGATCATACGTTTACCACCTCAAGGTTCAAGGGTCCAAATCGCAGGAGAACGGGACACTTTGGCCGTAGACGAGAATTCCCTGTCTCCCTGTTCCTTACCATTTTTCATCCATTAGGAATTTTTGCTGTTCTGTGATCAACTCAAGGTTCGGGGTCAAGTTTGGCATACCCCCTCCCCCGTTAATGCAGCGGGATGTCGAAGCTATAGAACTGACCTTTCCACCACAGCAGTATTTTGTGTATGTAAAGAAACCCAACTACGAGCGCCAGTTGAAAGTATTAGCTGATTTTAAGCATTTGCAGAGTGGTAGCGCGCGATACGATGTTCACCGCCGTCTTTGGCGGAGGTAAGGAGTATTGCACAATCAAGATGTCTGACTTCGTCCGAATCACCTGTGAGCCCACCAATCAGTCACCGAGTCCCATTGGATCACTAGACACTCCTTTCGTCTTACTGTCTTATAGTTTAATTCCAGCTTTGAGATGCGCAGAAGAAGGTTACTTGAGGACGGTGGGCTAACATCAAGCCTGCTGGCGAACCATGGATCTCAGTGGACGACTGATGAGGTGGAATGGGAAAATAGAGTAACTGATATATATATATATATATATATATATATATATATGTATCTGGCAAACGCTATGGAATGTATTACTTTTTTTAATTCTCTCGCATTATTTTCTCCTTTGGTCATGGTTTCAGTCGTACGCAAACATTGCGGAAACTCATACCAGAAACGTAACATGAACATTCTCCCCTGCAGTATGCAACGGCGAAATGAATAAAATTTCTCTGGTTGTATTCTTATTATTCGACGAAAGGCGGCTAAGCTCTTCAACAGTCAATCGTACGGTTTTTGTTACTGACCGAACAGATGTGGTGAAAACTTAATCGATACCCAGTTGTAGCCACTTTCTGTGTATCTCCAACATGGCGCATTACGCGCCCGTTAGGGAAAACTACCTGGAATTCATTCACAATAATTTGGCTCGTATGTTGCTAGGACGAAGAACATTAATGAAAACTGGTGATCGATAGACCCGCTTTTGTTCTTCAATGTGCTCCGGATGAACATAAAAGTTTGTTGGCCTTATGTAGGTCGCAGGACTTTACCTCATTTTTCAGCTCGCCGCCTAAATCCCGGAGATTTACTGAAACGTCCATCATGATCTCGTCGATGACGAATTTAAACACGAATGGCAAAATTAAATACTCTTGTGAAGCACCTCTACTAGTTTCGGACGTACCTGATGACTCGCCTTTTACCCCTACTGGGCCAGAAGTAGAAGTCGATACATTGGCCTCAGCAAATTCACTGGAACGTGTGCTTAGATGAAGAGCACTGAATAGTGCAGTTCGGTCGAATTCGCCTCTCGCACCAAGGAAGGCTGTTATTATCGGTCGAAGGTATGTATTTGGCGCATTGCGAATAACTGCCAACCTAAAGGGAATCCCGCCCGTTGTTTCCGATTGTTCCTCTCACAATCCAGCATCACATGGTTCATACGAGTTTGGATTGGTCCGCTTCTCGTCATTTGGGCTTCATTTGGGCTGTCATTCTAGAAAATTAACACCGAATCGATTGGGTCTGTTGTTTAGTTGGTGCCCAAAGTCATCTTATCTGTTTAGTCTTATTGAATTCGTTATGTTCGTAATGTGAACAGCAGCACCGTAGAAAGCAAATCCCTATATTTGTAGAGCGCGCAACACTTGTATCCGATTCAGCAATCGGCGAGTACGAGTTGCAGTTAGTTTGCATTGAAAGCGTATGCAAGGGGGAGCTGTCTCTCGAGGCCACCACCGCCAGATATGCTTAAGAAACCATAACGCGTGATACATGACGGAGAGAACATTCACTTCGAAAACCACTGTCGATCTAGGCCAATGTCAGTCGTTATCGAACAGTCAAATAAAACTACTTAAGCAGTCTGGAGTTTGATTGGTTCATATTGTGTGCTCCCTCAAACGCGCTCATCTCCATTTATTGTTTGTGTGTGAAGCATCCGGGCCACCAGGACACAAAAGGAAAACCATTTCTATTAGTGCGCCAAATCTCGTTGTGCTTGTAGGGTTTGTTTCAAATTCACTTGCCTTCATTCTAATCGTTTTTCAGTTTTACACAATGTCAATTAGAACATGATTAAATAAAATGAAGACGATTTCACAGCCCCACAGACCAAGGAGACGAGTTTTACAGAAATGCAACTCTTCCATTACGTTTTGTTTGCTTATCAACATGGAGACTGCATTTGATATAGCAAAATTCTTGTACCTGTTCATGTACCTACTAAGGTTCACCTGGTAACAGATCGGTTAAAATTGTAATCTTCGCAGGATGACAGTGGGTAGGACAGTCGCCTCGGTCACTTCTAACAAAAATGTCCTCTCTTGGTGGTCAGTTTTGGGGCTTTTGAAATGCGAACAGTTGTGATAGGTCGTTGGCAATCATGAAAAACAAAATTAGGTTTCCTTTGGCCGTCGTCAGTTTGGTCAAAATACCCGTTCCGAGTTCAAAAGGAAAACAATTCGATCCCAATATAGGGGATGTTTTAGTGCAGCGTTGGTGTTTAAACCTGTACTTTTGTATTGGTCAGCACGGTGTTGTACTTGCACAGGACAAATGTGATTGTGAGATATCTGTTGTCGAGCCATTGGATAGAACGTTGGTTTTCTCGTTCTTCATATAGTGGCAGCTGGATTGTTGTTTCTCTCTCTCGATATAAGAGTTTACTCGTTTCAGCGATGCTCCCAGCCTGGCATTTTGTCATCAACGGCACAGCAGTTGCAAAGTGGGTCAACACTTATTCACAACCATGCACGTACCTAAACGCAATGAGCACGTAAGTTATATCTTCCTCTAGGGTAATTAGCGTGCAGGTATCAATTTCCTGTCGATTTACCATCTGTGCAGTTCGCCACCCACAATACTGAAACCCTTAACGACGCCCGAAAACTGAAAGGTGTGCATTTCCGTAGGATTTAATCATGAAGTACCTTCTCTTTCTAATGTTTCTCAGACTGTGGAATCGTCTGTTTTTAGCATATTCGCATAATTGATTGTGATACCTGAGGATAAGACCTTCATTTCAGGAATTCGAACTGGCTGAGCGTTTGGCAGATGTAGCTGCTTGGACAGGTCAGAATCCGATTCAAACACGGACGATTGCCATCCTGCACGCATGTCATTTGTATCGACAGCTTGCCTTCCCAGAGGCTCTGCATATTTTCACAAAACAGTTGATTGATCCATCGCACGTGCTAAGCCTATTTCCCGACCTGATACCGGAAACAGTGCGGTCTCAAGTTCAACATCCACCAGGGCTTGAAGTGAGTTCAACTTTTCAAGTGTTCATGCTTCACACAATGTGCCTTGTATCTCAGTCCGTTTCCACCGCTTATTCCCTACTCAAAGGTATTCAGATGAACAGACCAACTACAAACCTTTTGGTCTCATATGAGTTTATTTCCCGCCTCTTGACAGATACGTTGCTTATAGTGTTTGTGAGCCGCCGTCCCAGTCTTTGGTTTCTGATATGAATTGCCTTATCAGAAATAGAAATCATTGACGCTTTCGTAATGAACATGCCGAATTCCGTCTGGATCCATGATTTTTATTCTAGCAAGAATTATGATAAGTAATAACTCAGCCCAGTTTGTTTTATAATCATAAATCTTTCGCTCAGGTGTTTTGCATTAGGTTACTACGTTACAGCACCGTACATTCAGAACAGAAGTAAGCCGACACTAGTGAGGCAATATTCCTAAAGACAGAAGCAAAGTGAAATAATTAGAAGTGGAATGTTCTCGTATAACTGATCTGAGCAGATGGGGTTTCACTGGGCCACTCTCGCTGTCTTGCGGCTAGTTTTTTTTGTCAAAACGGAAGGCTTTATTTGATAATACTGCTCATTGGCTCCAGCAGTATCCGTCCATCATTCCCCATGAGTTACGCACCGACAAAAATTTCCATGCCGCATCGGTCGTCGCACAGGCTAGTCATGACTGCGCCAGTCGTTGCATCGAGCGGAGTGGGTAGTGATGATTACGCTGCTATTCAGAGTCTCCTCTCTTTTATTCCACCCTGCCCCCAACCGTCGCTTTTTTCCCTATCTACTTACCCAGAATGCTCCCACTGATAACATGCCCGATACTTGCGACGACTCGTGACCAATTATTGTCGAAAATGATTTTCATTCTGTCTGCTCATGTTTTCTCAAGCCTCGTCAAACTCACTCTCTCTCGCTTTATATATACATATATATATATGTGTGTATATATGCATATATATATATATATAACATGGCCATATTCCAGGTATCAGCACGACTCCCTTAGTCAAGTCCTTCCTCGATGGCAGTCAAACAAACAGCCTGAGGGAGGGCCAACTCGAAATGCCTAGATGACACAGTATTACGAACAAGTTCGTTTTTAGTTAATCTTAATCATGTCAATACATAACATTAAATGATTTACCACAAATGAGAGAGGGTAGGTTACAGTTCTAATGGTCAAAATATGTCCACTGTTGTGTGTGTATGCATGTGTATCTGTGTGTATAACAGATGAAGGTCGAACTTATGGGTTGGGGAATGTGACTCACACCCGTGACTCGTGTTCACGAACCCGTTCGGACAGGCACTTGGATGTACGGCCAGTTTACGTTGCCCCGTAGGAACAGGTGAATGAGGTCACAGAATCCAGCACACTATCTATTAGGCATGACTGCACGAGTGGCTTTAATGTAGACAGGATTTGCAGTTTTGCTGTGTGGAGCGTCTCATCGACACCTCCGGACAATTTGTGATGGATGACATCCGCTGGATTATCACCCTTAAAGGGCAAACTGAGGTACAAGGCTTTCTTTCCTACAGTTGCTTTCTTATGTAGTTCTTCAAACTGTAACATAGTTTTGTCAGTGGAACGTTCGGGATAATGGTCCTGCCGAAACATCCCGTAGGAAACGAAGCTCCTATATAGTATCTTCAGTACAGATTTTCCGTGACCTATTGACTAGGCAACGAACTAGGCTTCGTTTTACCTTAAGCGGGCCGAAACTGCTAAAATGAATATACTGGCCGTTCCATGTAGCCTTTCTTTGTACGGATAACTATGCGGAACCATCCACCCGACGACTTAAGCAAACATCCAAGTATCCTATCCTGTGGTTTTCTTCCTTTTCAAGTGTGAACACTTGCGTCGATATTGCTTTCAAGAACGGATTGGCCCAGGTAATTAATTGTTTCACCGATCGGTATGTTAGCGAATAGTGAGGTAACATCGAGTGAGAATATTCACTTTCCCGAAAGACCTACATTTCTGACGCCTTCCGCGAAATCGAAGGTGTGCCGTAAATTGTTTTTTTTGGGGGGGGGATCGTTAGCCTGATCGGCTCCAACAACCCAGTTAACCACTTCGCTCCCATGTGATAGGGCGAGTTGCTCATGTCTAGGATAGGTCTCCACCCCTTCCTTGCATGTCTTTGGCAGTCCGTATAGTCTTGGAATAATCGTCCCGGTTGGTCTTATCTGTTCAAACATAGCTCCATCCATAATTCCCTTCTGTCTCAACAACCGCACTTCCTCAGAATCGATTTTCCCATCTGAGTCGTTTTATCTTTTTCGTTTGAGTTAAACGTGAATTTCGACGAGTCGCCCCAACCCATAATTTCGACGTTCACTTGTTTTACATACGAGCACGCACGTAATGCACAACAGTGAACATATTTTAACCATTGGAATTGTAACCTGTCATTCCCCTCATTTGTGGTAAATCATTTAATGTGATGTATTGACATAATTAAGAATAACTGGAAAACAAGCTTGTTCGTCCCACTATGTTGCTTCTCAATATGCCCTGTGGGATTATTCGGGAATGCCCAAATAGTTAAAATCAGAAGTCTTTCATGAACCTGGTTCGAAAAAAACAATATCTACCATCCGGTAAGCTCCGGGGAAAGTAAGTTTGTTCCGTTGTGCACTAAATGTCTGAACCGCCCACTTGCTTTCTTACTATAATATCATCTATCGTCTCCAATCGTCACTTGGATGCATCCTAAGGACCTCAACTAGGTAATCAACCTGAACCTACATGAGTCAGTCCACACTTTTTTGTCATGGCATCGGCGGGCCACCTCGATCCATCTTCCAGCCATTAACTGCTTCGGAACGCAGCGTAGAAGGACGCAGTCGTTTTGTGGGCATGTGCAAACATCCCAACCACCCTAACCTATGCTGTTGTAGCTCCTTTTTTAGAGATTTAACCCTGAGACTTAGTTTTAAAATATTATTTTCATCTCCCTGAATCTGGTGTCTAAACTGGTCGGTCGTCTTGATTCTAGTTCAATTCCATCCTGCTTAATCAAATGAGAACGCTCAGATGGCCTCTAACCGGTCGACGCGTCTGCTCGTCTATGTTGCAATCAAACTATTTTTATCGGCTGCCTTAGCTAAAACTCATCACCCGATTGCCCTCCTTTAATGAGCTCATCTCTCATTTGATCTTCGCTCCAAGCAGCGTCTCCACTAGCCGCAGGCTGTCACCCTGACTCCGTCCGCGAGCTAGGGGGCTTGCAGCCTTTCACAGTCCCGGCCCTTGCGTCATTCATTTGAGTCCAAATGGGCTTGTCGATCGTTTCTTACCCTCAGACAATATTCGGCCTAGCTGTTGCTTGATCCGTTGTAGCCAAGCCAACGGGCCTCGCGCTTTTGGCATCAGATCCGAAACTTACCTTAAACGAGGGCCTTACGCCTACTGAGACAATTCGCCCACTACTCTACCAATACCATGGCGACAATAGTGTTCAAACGCCGATAGATCTCTCCTCTCCCAACCTCAACGACCATATTCCTGAGCCGTATAGCAAGATCGACTTCACTGCTGTTGTGTGTGCTCGACATTGGATCGATAAGTGACTGTCACGCCATCACCACCGATGCCCCAAGTTAGCAAATGCCAGTCGCGTGTTTCTTCCGATGTACAACCACCAGGTTAGATACAACTATCCGGGTAACTAAATTCGTCACCCAGTTTCTCCCCGGCAAAAACAGTGCTCGACTTCGAGCCAATCCAGCCCTGCAGCACCCTTTTACGCTTCGAATGTCCAAACCACATCACATATGCATCTACACTATCGTTCAGACCAACGGGAAAAACTTGCAGCTTTCTTGGGTCTTCACTCGGTGGTACACCATCGTCCCCATATTTGAAGTCATATAAGTTCCTGTCTTAGAAAATACTTATGCCACTATTCTCACATGAGGATACGGCCATCCCCATAACCATTTCAATGACAGAACTGAAACAAAACGATGAAAGAGGGGAACCCTGACGAACATCACCTGTCATGGTGAATTCTAGTGTGAGATTGCTGTAGGCACAAAGTCGATCCCGGCTCGTTGAATGTAGAAATAGGAAACGAGAAATAAGGTTTTCTGGCGCACCTTTCATGGAATTGCACAATGGACTGAGTCAAACGCTGCTTTCAGGCCAAAAAAGTCGGAAATCGTCGGTCTGTGGAAGACGTGCTTATGTCCAATGGTTTTTCTCAGTGTCTTGGCGGTAGGTTTTGCCTGCGGCGCTAATTTCGATTTTCCCTCAAACACTTGCTTGTAATACATCGCACCTACACATCGTCGCCCAACAGTAATGTTTCCTCAACCGGAAAGACCCTTTCGATCCAATTGGCTGAACAGCACCGTTTAGTGCTCTCCTCCAAAAAGAGTTCGCTAAGCTTCTGCGGTGGTTATACTCGCACACCTGAAGTCTCTTAATGGTATACGATGAACGACCGAGTTCATTCAAAGCAATCAGTGAAGTTAAACAAAAGTGTCCCTTTTCGCGATTCTAGTCTAACTTCGATGCTTTATATTTTCAAGAAGCAGGCTTTTACCTGAGAAATGGTAAAAATCTGTGACCCAGGATATGCTTACCATCTTCTACGCGATCAGGATTTTCGGTGTTCAAATTTCTGTTGAACGTTTAGACGTCACTGGTTTTCAGTTGATCCGGAACGTGGACTAGACAAATTTCCGATCAGTGTAGCTCCATTTGGGATATGCTGTGCACGTTCAAAATCTAAGGTAGTGCTCCATGACTGGACGACAGTAGTACCAAACTTGATACACGAAGGAGAGGCACTACCTTTTGTTGACTGTTCTGCTTACCTCAGCGTGCGATTGACAAGGGATGGTGGTATGCTAATAAGAGTGACGACGCATACACCCGAGGTTTGGGCGGCATACGGTAGACTGCAGTGTTTGTGAAACGGTTCTCATATTTTGATGTAGTTGAAGGATCGTGTTCACTGTGCCACATTCCGCCCAGCTTCGTTCTGTAATTGGGAGATTTGCGTGTTTAGATGGTGAAGGCATTCGTTGTTTGGAAGCCTCCCAAAATAGACGATTGGGTGATATCTCCATGACTCGATGGAATGCCTATGTCCGCTATGTGAAGTTCAGGAATCGAGCTGCTGGCTGCCGCATGGAAATGGCCAAAAATACACTGAAGAACAAAAGCGGGTCTATCGATCACCAGTTTTCATTAATGTTCTTCGTCCTAGCAACATACGAGCCAAATTATTGTGAATGAATTCCAGGTAGTTTTCCCTAACGGGCGCGTAATGCGCCATGTTGGAGATACACAGAAAGTGGCTACAACTGGGTATCGATTAAGTTTTCACCACATCTGTTCGGTCAGTAACAAAAACCGTACGATTGACTGTTGAAGAGCTTAGCCGCCTTTCGTCGAATAATAAGAATACAACCAGAGAAATTTTATTCATTTCGCCGTTGCATACTGCAGGGGAGAATGTTCATGTTACGTTTCTGGTATGAGTTTCCGCAATGTTTGCGTACGACTGAAACCATGACCAAAGGAGAAAATAATGCGAGAGAATTAAAAAAAGTAATACATTCCATAGCGTTTGCCAGATACATATATATATATATATATATATATATATATATATATANACTCTATTTTCCCATTCCACCTCATCAGTCGTCCACTGAGATCCATGGTTCGCCAGCAGGCTTGATGTTAGCCCACCGTCCTCAAGTAACCTTCTTCTGCGCATCTCAAAGCTGGAATTAAACTATAAGACAGTAAGACGAAAGGAGTGTCTAGTGATCCAATGGGACTCGGTGACTGATTGGTGGGCTCACAGGTGATTCGGACGAAGTCAGACATCTTGATTGTGCAATACTCCTTACCTCCGCCAAAGACGGCGGTGAACATCGTATCGCGCGCTACCACTCTGCAAATGCTTAAAATCAGCTAATACTTTCAACTGGCGCTCGTAGTTGGGTTTCTTTACATACACAAAATACTGCTGTGGTGGAAAGGTCAGTTCTATAGCTTCGACATCCCGCTGCATTAACGGGGGAGGGGGTATGCCAAACTTGACCCCGAACCTTGAGTTGATCACAGAACAGCAAAAATTCCTAATGGATGAAAAATGGTAAGGAACAGGGAGACAGGGAATTCTCGTCTACGGCCAAAGTGTCCCGTTCTCCTGCGATTTGGACCCTTGAACCTTGAGGTGGTAAACGTATGATCCATTTAACCACCCGCAACAGATACTGGGTTTGGATAACTATTGCTGAAGACCCTCTAACAAACTTAGCTGGCGTTCGGAAAGCCTGAGGTAGACTGTTTTAATCGCAAAATCGTCGCACTACATAAGAAGAAACATGACTACATAGGTGCAAAGAACAATGGTTGTATGGTCAGATACCTGACGTAGCACCGCTTTTAGGTCTGTGCGTCGAAAAATCCTCTCGCTCGCGTCTCTGGAACATACCTGAAGCTATCTAGGAAAACTGTTTAGTGCAGCACCTCAGAAATGTCACGAGAAGAGATAGACTGCGATGCATTACGCCATTTAAAAACCGGATTGATTTATAACTCAGTACTCCATGATTTCCAGAGCGTTTGTATTAAATCGTTGCAGTCATAAGGAGGAGGTGGGCGACCACCATATAACGTTAGAGGATTCCAGTACAGAACCAGTTGACTGTTTCCCACAACATATACGGAAAATCAGTTGCGGGGGGAAACGGATACAACCAAACGACCAGGTTTGCGTGGCATTGGGGGTCGCGGGTTTCAACCCTCTCATCCGGAGTAAATTTCTCAACTTAGCAGCCGGCTGTTAGTCACAAACCTCCTCCTGAACTTAGCTGTCTTCAGCATCATGTTTCAATGTTAAATAACAAGGCAAACCACACTGAATGCTGCCTGCTACAAAGTTAAGTGTTCCTATAACAAGAGTGAATATGCAAGGACAACAGGGACAGGACCTAAACACATAGGAAAACAAAAACATCTCGTAGAAGCCAACAGACGGAATAAATTCTACCCATACAAACGCATTTTTTCAATCACTCTGATTCGACAGAGAATGACAACACGATCGCCGCTGTTCACGGTTCACTGCCATATTCTTCAGTGTTTCCAACTGGCTAATCAACGGATCTTATGGGCCCCAAACACGAAGACGTGAGACCTTTTCGCGTTCCTTGCTACCGCATCACCTGCTGACCTCCATGAGGCTACGTCCACGCCGTGGGAGGAATGCAAAATAGGATACGCTATGGAAGATGAGTGTTCGCCATGAGCAACACGTGACTTAAACAAAGGAGTCCGATACGCCTAATACGCTGAGATAAGGCGTTATCAGAACCGAAGACAAACACAGCATTCCGAATCTCATTACTCACCGGGTCACTCGATCCAATCTTGACCGTAAGACGTAGAAATCGTTGGTCGAAAACCTCAAAGCGACGAACACCGCATACAAGTACACACCATGCCTCGTAACCATGCAAAAGAACTGAGTTAATTGCGGCACAGTACACACAATCTTCTAACTTCAGTGAAGTATCAAGCCAACACCATAGTGCAGCCTTAGGAAGCTGACGTTTTTGCTCCATCGGACCCAGCGACCCTTGCGAGATCCGGAGTCTTCGAGGAACGCTGGATCAAGGACCACAGGAGAAACGTGACACCAAATACACCATTCGTTTGACTTGATCCCAGCATTCATCCACATCGCTGCCCGTCGAGATTCTCAGTTCGGCCGACAAATTCGGTTTCATAGGTGGTGCGAACAGCCGTATCAGACACGTTTTGCGGACAAACCGGATTTTTGGTCTGTGTCGATGGCCACTGAGCTGCAGAAAAACATTGTACTAAAACCAATACAAGGCCCAATTAGATTCACGAGGACCAGTCTGATCTACAGTTCCGAACAGAACCGCGCCAACGGTAGCTTACTGCAATATGATCCATCTGATTCAGATTACCTGTCGAGTTAGAGTGCCGTATGGCTGTGTGACGCGAACGGTGTCGGAATTCTGTGCTATACAGGAATAAATGATCTTCCGCACAAAATTTCAGAAGTCAGTCTTCGTTATCTGTTCGCTGAGCGGGGAAGGTGCAGTGCCCACCTAAACAAGTTTCCAATACACTAAGTTTTCCATTCATTAAGAAGCTGCTGCTTTGTCCAGGTGGTCTCCTCGGAATTTCATCCACTTCACTGTTAGAACACCGAAACCATCCGTGAATAAGAACTTGGATAGCCCATCTGGTTCATCAGCCTTTTTGGAAAACCTATCTTCCTGTTGATGTTCGTTTCATTTGCACGCTTAACAGGCCCACTGTTCAAAAACTTCTTTCCCAGCTCACGAAAAAATACTCCTGAACATAAACCAGTGAACCGTCGGCTCCTTGATGGCCTCACTGACGCTTGGTCTGCTAATGAGTCAGTATAGTTTTTGACTGTTGTCTTCGTCTCTAGTGAACCACGACTTGTGATTATTTTTCGAGTCAGCTGACGTCTCTGGGATTGATACAACCCTGTACAGAGCTGCGAACGTCCAGGAGGGCAACTGGTATCGAAGATACTGCCCTTGAGGTTCATGTGGGATCAAGTCCTGCGTTACATGTGCTACTGAGTGCAGGGGATCTTTGACCTGCTCCCAATGTCCGGTCGTATCTTGAGCGTTTCGAAATGACGTTAACCGCGTTTCTAGCTCCGACTGGGACGGAAGTAGGCGATTGTCATTTAGAAACAGCTGTACATGATGATTGGTATGACCACAGACTCGTTGCAGGCAAGCAGTCGCAAAACAAGCAGTGATCCGAGTCCATCGATATGAGCCAGAATGGTTGACAGTGTCTGATTGATCCACGCTGCCGATGACCATTGGCAGTTTGGTTAATCTGTGTTTAGAGCTGTGAGATCGAAGAAAGACGCCACGTGTATCGATGTTGCTTTTTGATGTGGAAAGTTGATATTCGTCACAAATGGTGTATAATCAGAACGGACCTGAATGGGGCGATCGTCGTTATCGACTCGAAGAACTGGGACAGCAAATCAGCGTCCGATGGGTATTTAATTCGCCAGTAGCCATCAAGATGTCAGTCTAATACATGTTTCGAAGTGATCAGTGCAAATCCTTATAGAGATGCCGTCGTTAGAGAGGGGGAGGGCATACAAAGGCATTGCGAGTAAGTGGCAGCGCCCCGGTCCACTGCCTTTTACATGCATAGAACTGTTTAACAGAACGACCTAAAATCAACTACTAACTAGGATTTGGTATTACAATACAAGCTCGGCTCTCGAGCTGCAGAAGACCCCGATGCTTACACGATCACAAGCACCAGCAGCCTGATCACTTGACACGCGAGGAAGAAAGGGGGAGATTAATGTCACATTTGAGCTACCAGGAGTAATTACAGAAGTGGGGTCTTATATGTGCATCTCGTTCAAACCTTTAGGGAGTTCTGGTTAGGTGAAGCGGACATTTAAGCTTCAGTAATGCTTTCAGCCCATATCATGCCCTTCCCTTCTTAGTATCCCCAGACAAATCTGTCAACTCGCAACTATCCATGATATCCATCATATCTATAACGAAAGAACAAAAGCAAATAAAGTTCTTCATAGAAAGACTGCCGGAAATGTGGGACCAGTGATGCATTGCGGTCACCGATACTGTAGAAGGGGGTGTTGATTGCAACGCTAACCAAATTTCTTCTTTACCTTTGTCGCGTGTCTCATGTTCGGCCGTTTAAATCTTCGCTCCACGAATCCAAAGGAGGAAGCTCAGCTGGACGAGACAGCATCTGGGATGGAGACTGCCAAGCCAAGGTGGACCACAGCCACCCAAATAGTTGTGATGGCTTCTTTCTTCCACCGTTGATAGGAACCCCGGACATCTCTCTCAGGAACTATCGTGACTTAATTTAGTTCTGTCCAAGTTCAAATTTCAGGGTAATGGGGCGCATCACTTCAGCTACATTCATGCTTAAAGCATGTAGTGAGGAATTTGGTGTAGGTTTTCTGACAGGTAGACGGCTTCTTTCCCCTTTTTCCTTGGAGTAGATTCTCTACGAGTTAAGATATTGCCCTACCAACCGAGTGTCCTGACAGCTGTCCGTCGCATATTAGATAGAATGGACAACGAGTCACTGAAAATTTGGTTGTCAGGCCATGAGGACTATGTGGTTTACGTTGTCATCGATTTCCAAAGGGCGTTGAACGTGCTAAGGTCATTTACTTGGAATATCGGCCTACGATCATTCCGGCTCACCAACAACCCTTCGAAACGTAGCTTAGATGCAAGTTGGATAGAATCTCCACTTTTCAAATCCATGAGATAACATTTGTTATAACGAGGTCTATCCATTCCCACATCAAGCGATTTGTTGAGAAGGGCTCAGCAGGGCACACTGGAAGATGGATGCTATCAACCTCAACCATCATGTTATAAACCCGACACGAATGCAGGTCAGCCAGATATAATATAACCTTTAGTGCAAACGAAACACCCTAATTGACGCGTGAATGTGCGACATGCAATTGCTTGACGAATCAATCCTGGTATGAAACATTAGTTAAGCTAAATATACTCTACCCGCCTGCCCACATCCCTGACTAAACTGTGCTTCACAATTTCCAAACAGTCAGCCCGTAATCTTTCCATCCGACTATACTGCCTTACACTTGCACATGATAATAGCCAATCGTTGTACGAGAGAAGAACATGGAGATCAAGCATTCTTTTACATTTGTACTTTCACGTCCACCAGCCAAAGGTTACTATGAGATGGTTTTGAAGCAAGCATTGCTCGACATGTAATTGTTGTTGGATCATTTATAGACAATCCAATCATAGTGTTAATGAAAGTTTCCGGATCGACTTCTCCATGTTATTCACAACAATGTGTTTTAATCTCAGTCAATAGTTCCGCTGGCTAACAAATTCTTGGTTGATGCTGGGTGGGGACGTCTGCTTGTCCGGCAGATTATAAATGGGTTTGCTGACCAAATGTCCAAGACCTATCGATCTGTTCTGCGAGACTAGGTTTTGCCTAATCTCTGCCCACTGACTTTTCAGGTCTGATGACTTCATCGATCTTGCAAATTCAGCCTGGGTAACTCGTTGGGTCCCCGGGGGGTGGAAGCCGTTACACCACGCCAAAGTACAGTCACCTAGTGATAATGAAGCACAAGTTTGTTCCGTGGCCTTTTTAAATTTCGTCTATCCAGTCGGCCAGTTTGGCTTCCCGCAACTGTTTTGTTTGAAATAACACTCAGGTTCAGTAGTTCCACGTGATTAAGCCTATGCTCTCTCATCGATATCACACTAGATTTAAAACGTGACTTTTTTGTACACAACTCCGTTCTTTTTCCATACCGTGAGTTTTTTTCTGACTGGCAATTTCACGATTGTCAAGTCGATAATGTCTGAGAGAACTTGCATTCAATCAATTACTCGCAGGAAATAACGGCATACTTGTTCTTTGATCAGGTTTATCCCCGTCAAACGTGTTGTCTACGAGTATGCCCTGAACGATTTCAGATCTAATTTCCGATTGTTTCATTGAAAAATGGTACACACTGCAGTTCGAATGGAGAAATCAATTAGTTTTACCCGTTCCACACATTCTTAATCACTTGGGGCGAGGGAGCTGTCGAATGTGCGGTGGAATCGATGCGGTTGATCCGGTCGAGCGCCATCCGGAAGGCGTCCCAGTAATATCACAACTATTCGTGTTAATGTCTGCATTTGATAAGGGGAACCATTTGGTACGATCTGATGGGTTCTAAAATGTGATTGATGCAGAGCGTATACCATCCTAGAAAATACGGTTGTAAGTTGTTTGACCACATGTGTATTGTCCACAGTGGGGCTTGACCACATGTACTTTCATTCTTGGTGGTTTAGCACTGATTGAGTTGTTTGATTAGGTTGTTTCTCACATGGGACTGTTAACAAAAGGCTAGGTTTAATTTGAGTTTCTGGTTGGCTAATGCCATATAGGAATAAACGTACGATAAATAAAACGCAATTGCATTATCATTTTGTGGGACACTGAGAAATGATGATATCATCATCATCATAATCATCCGACTTTCGAACTGGATGGACGAGGGAACTTTTCCCATACTTCGGTGCTTGCGTCCATCAAATGGAACTCAGTTTTATCGGCGTTTGTTTGCACCCAATGTGCGCAGCACATCATGTGTCCACTAAGTTACCGCAGCGTAACGAACACATTGCGTAACGGAAGAGTCCATAATGAAGTCTGCGATACGCATTATTCATCTTTTAATCTGTCAGTCATACAAATTCTGTACTTTCAAGATATATCTACCAGTTCAATAGCTAATCATTCTTTTCTTATCATTCATACCCATCGGGCTTAAACTACTTGTAATCAAACCTTTGTGTCAAAAATGTTTGGTATGCTTATTCTCAGTCTGATGTGCATTTGCGCATCGTTAGCTGTCAACTGTTGTGACTCCACAAGGACATCCCTTGCACCTAAGGGGCGTTGAAATGTTGCTTACATCTAAAGCGTATGAAAATCGTTCAACCACGTGAGACTACCTCATCTACAGAGTTATGTGGAATGCCAGTTTCCTGGATTGCAATATCTTTTTTCTTTCCCTCGCATAGCCTTGATTTTGTTTTCACTTGGGGTCAATACCGTTAAGCTCCCGTTGTGTTGGATTAGTCAGTATATGTGCACGTTCAAATCTATTTATCGCCTTGAACACTGGTCTCTTGGTTGTCGCATGTGATAATCCTGGAGTAAGTAGATACAAAATATTTGGTCGAAGAAGCGCATAAGTTGATGATTTTCAGCTTGATTCCGTATCCAAATCAAGTCGTGAACCAAATTTAGTTCTCGCGTTCTACACTCCAAACGGAGATTTAAAAGGGTCAGTCGAGCACTATTTCAACTCCTATTTCCGCTTACATCTAATTTAAGCACAGATATAGACGACGCGATACTTGTCGTTTTTCTTATAGCACTGATTTAGAATGATGATAGGCAGGCGATACATCGTGTGTGAGCTTTGGACATTGTGGCTTAGCGGTTTTCACTCGCTGGTGGATGATGACTAAAAGGACAATCTCTGCGAATGCATAACATCGAGCCAAAGAACCTTCCATTACACAGTAATGTTCGTCATTTTATCGAAGGGGGCAATGAAAATTTCTATTTTATATCTTTCCCCCCTCATTTGAAGCTGCTGGACTCGGAGAAATGTGTCAGTGCTTGCGAGCCCTTGATCACGTATCTGTTGACTTGGAGACGTGTCCTGAGACAAGCGTTGTCATTGAATCGTGTTCATCGGCCTTCGGCCAGTTCAATCAGCAAACAACCCAAAGACCCGACAAAAGATCTATCTGTTCAATGCCATCCCATTTTCGAGAACAGTTCATGTACTACCTCAGCACTGCACTTGTTAGAGATCATCGACACAGGCTTATTGAAGTGTTATTTGGCGACCAATAGTGCTCGTGTCGGTCCACTGTTACGCCAAGCCAATTCCTGTCAACTGGAAGAGTCCGAGAAAACTTTGTTTGCCAATCACCGCTATCAGGTGGGACTTTTCCTATGGTAATTTGTTTTCGTCTCTATTGCCAATACTGAAAGTACCGTGCATACTCATTGTTTCTTCGGTTCACCGTAACTTACATTACTAAAGTTTTTAGTCTTTTGTAGGGCAGCAAGCAACAAATTCAATGTAACAGACTCGGGGTTAGCAATCTCCCTAAGAAATCGAGATCCACAGGCTGACCAGGCTTGAGAAAATGTAAGCTAGCAGAATGGAAACCACTTAATACAGTATTTGACAATTCCGTCAGAGCTGCATTGCGTAGAAAGACCAGTTGCGTGAGCAGTGTTTCTTGGTAGAAAAAAGTTGTCTGAAGAGTAGAAACGAAAATGAACAAATACTTTTCAGGAATCTAACGGACAAATTGTTAGCAGGATATAAGCCTTCGGATTCCTTGATCACCTCACCTGGACCCAATTTTCGTACACCCTTACTCCTAATCTGTCGGTAACGGTTGCGATTATTGTCGATAGCCATAGCTTTCTCCATTTCCCTGCACTTCCTTATCTTCCACTGCTCGCGATCATTTCTCGGGCTTTTGATCAGTTGGCATCTCAAGGATTTGCGCGTCTCATTATATGTGGCATCTGGGGGACGGATCTGCCCGCACCAAACGGGCGTCGAGAACATGTATCGTTTCTCGGGCTGACATGGTCTTGAGTCCTGCGCGGCCGTTGCCGCTGACTGCAGGACTTCTTTGTTCAGTTTCTAATGTTCGCTCTCACCCTGGGC
>LUCM01000228.1:0-60994 GCA_008360955.1 Fasciolopsis buskii
TCGAGCTCTTCTTTAGAAAAACTTATAACTGACTAGATATGACCGGGGTATTAGTGGAAGGATAGATGAGAGCACGATTGATACCGTCGAAATCCGCAGGGGTTTCCGTATGCTTTTTCCCTCACGACAATTACCTCGCCATGGGAATCGGTTATTGTTTCCACTCAACAGTTGGCCGGCGAACGTCATGTCGATGCGTCGGATTTCAGCTTCCACTAGGTTGGAAATGTACCGCGCGCTTGAATTATTACGAGATTTGTAGAAGTGCTCCTTGCATCGTCTTAGAGGTTTTAGTTTCTGGGTGGAGATATGGTCATTTGAGGCGAATAGTGTTTCTGAGGGGCAGCAAATATCAAAGATTGCGTTGTCCGTCTCTGAAAAGTTGGAGATTATCATTGAACAGGGGCTCTAAAAAGAAACGTGTATATGCGAGCGAAAGGGGTTTCCGAAGGAAAAAAGGTTGTTGTGTGAAAGGTTACGTAGGTGAACTCGGATTTGATTTGTTCGCCTGAAGGAATAGGAAGCTTACCTAGAGTATATCTTTGACCTTAACAAAAGCAAACAGTGATTGCTACTTGAAATAGGAGCACGCAGTTCCAGGGAAAATAAATCAGGGTGGTTGGTAGAAATTATCTAACATTGAACCGCCTCCAGTGGGACAGCAGTCGGTGGGGCTTGCCCTGTTGTTTAATGCTGAGTGATGATGATGACGATGATGGTCCGGTTTCACGGTCGTTCCACTGAATGAAAACCAGGAGGAAATGAGATCGTACTACTCGGACCGAGGCTTTCCCAGCTGATCTGTGGACAGCTATAGGATGAGGCGCGGCAACTTTTCCCATTTCGAGGGAAATCCTGTGGAACCGGAAATTATTCAAGCTGGATGTGTAGAAATGTTACATGTGCCAAAATAATCCCGTTTGTAGCTCAAATGTCTGAATCCTAATTGTGATTCCTTCTGGGTACCGGTCACAGAAATCACTTAGAGTCATTTATGTGTGTTGTCCTGCGTCTTTACCGGCTGAGGGGTTGATACTAAGTATTGAATGTCTTCATTTCCACTGATTAAGTGATCGTGGATAAGCGGGGGAAGCGTCAAAGGTGTGATTGGTTTGCCCCTAAACAGCGTTCTCCCAATCCGGTTAGACTACGTGTCTGTTGTCCACAGAACTCCCTCCCCCGAAGCGATGATTGCATTGGTAGGTAATGTGGCCCACTTCTGCGTTCATCGGCGTTCTTGCTGTCGAACACCGCCCTCTTCTGTTCCGTTCTTCGGCCTAATATTTCGCCCCCTCTTTAGCCATTGTTCTTTGAGTTCATGGTGCTCTTTAGGTAGTAACCAAAATGAAAAGACATTGCGAAGTTGGTAGCTGTGACGACTGAAACTGAGACTTTGTCCTCTATGTGAAAGGCGACTGAACCATGACGTTGTTAGGATGTGGCGAGTATGGGCCGCCAACAAGCATGATTAATTTCTGCTCTCTTCAACGTCGTATCTTAGCGGGAGCCTTTGACCTGTTTCTCGGTTACTGGCTCTATTGGAAATTCGGAGAATGTGAGACCCCTGATCAAAGTTAAACAAACGGGACATATAGTTGAATACTTATCGTCGTCCTTCAACGGTTTTCAAGAGCTATGTCGCTGACGGGGTGATCTAACCAACTACAAATTTAGTTTTCCTTGGCTAGGGCGACTGAGGTTAGGAGCACGAAAGTGCTATAGGTCACAATTGGTCATCTGTGATATGAGCGGAACATTGGAAGAATTAATGAATAGTTGACCCTAGTTTTATTCCCGATTTACTTCATTGTTTCACCATGGATTCAATCGTACACCTTCAAACAAGCTTGTCTTATGCAGACACCGGCACCTCGCTCTTAGCGCATGATCGCATGGTGCCAGAAAAAACATTGGTAACATCGCTAGTCTTCCAACTACGGGTTTTACATTCAGCGTGCCTTATGGTGTTGGGTTCAGTTGGATCATCCTTTCCAGGAAGGCCCTTTTAGTTATTTCGTTTTTTCCTTGCTAACAGTTAATTCTGCTCCATGGATTATCCTCGGGGTTTTTATGCTGCAGTAAATTATGACCGTCAAACTGCAGTTGTATTCAGTTTAGTTCCTTATTGAAGGTGTGTCTCTGTTTGATTTATTGAACTGTTTGACGCGTAAATGCACATGGTATATTTTTGTGACCTATTCCACTTCCATTCCAGGAACCGGATTCAAAGGACGAAGCTGAAGACGTCGACCAGTCAGCAAATGTCCAACCAACTTCAGGAGCGGGTGCAGAGGAGGAGTTTCATTTCGATGCTCCAGGGTCTACTTCTGGCCCAACCAATTTTGATTTCTAACAATCATGGATAGTTTAAACTGAAGTCGCTGAGAACACTGTAAATCCGATTTTGTACTTCAGATTCTGTTCAAAATTCGCTATTCTCATTCGGCCTATTGTTTATTCTTACCACAATCTCTCCAGCTGGATAGCGTATGCATTGTGCAAATTCAGTCATCAGTAAATTCTGATTTCTGCTTTTCAGCCAGTGAAACAATATGCCATTGAAATGGCGAGCTTACTCCTAACAAACAACAAAAGTTTATCCACCGGGAGTTGTTTGGCTGCTTGCGCACTAGTATAGCTTTTCAAACATCAAAAATCGGTAATCCAGAGTTGTTCAACAAGGGTGCTCTATTTCGCCATTGTTTAATTTCGTCATATACGAGATAAAAGAGGATGCATTGGGAGGTGTTCAAGCTGTAAACGTTGAACCTGCAAATGGTTGAAAACTGTGACCCAGATTCTAGCGATGAATTTGTTTACTTGTTCGAACCTGTGGAACATGCGCAATACGCACTAGACAAATTCTCGAGGATTATGTCTCCGTTCGAGATGTTTTGCACTTTCAACGTGTGAAGACCGCGTGTCAGTAATCTCGGGCTTGTTGCTCGATGGGACGCAGATGACAGTAATTGACTGCTTAGTTTGCTTTGGGAACTGCATGGCTCAGAACAGTGACACGGTGTTAGAAAGGAGCGGCATCCACTAGACTGAATCACTTGGGGCGATGATCTGATATTTCACCGAATAAGAAGTCATGTACACTGTGCCACATTGCGCTCAATTCTGTCCTATTACTCCAAGACGCGAAGTTTGTACGTTGAAGATGTTTGATGCTTGAAGGTGTTTGATCATTGCTGCTTGCATGAAATCGCCGGGATTGAGCGGAAATGGCCGCGTAAACAATGGCGAAGTGGAACACCCTTGCCGAACAAATCTGGTTTCTTTCGACCGAACTTGATAATCCTCTCTACCCTTAGTCGACCGGGAGTGGAGTCCAATGTTTATAGGATTCACGAATTCCTCTGGATTGCCGTTTCAGTGAAGGGCGCTGAAAGCACTGTTCTGTCCAGCAAGCTAAAAGCTTTCAAGTCGAGGGAATACACGACTGTCGGCCACGGTGTGTTTATGGTTATGCGGGCATCTTTGTATGCATATATGGAGCATTCCAACCAGCTAGAAAGCGTAGGAGTGTGGTTGCTGTCGTCTCAATCTTGGCGAAATCTGGTCTACGAATCGGAGCAGGACAGAGTTGTCAGAGCTAGAACCTTGGTAACTATGGAAGGCAAACTAATCCTACAATGATTGCTGCAATCATTGTGCGCCCCTTGCTTGGTGATAGGTGCAATCAGTGGCTCATCCTTTGACGGACCACGCTTCTTGTTCCAGATATACGACACAGAGGTAATTTTATCAGGATAACTCCACCCAGCTCGAAAATAAGTGCAGGGATTCCGTCGAGACTGGCCAGCTTTCTCCCGGGTCCAGTTCGATTCTATTTCCAGTTCTTTTTGGAGTTTAAGTGATCTCCCTAAGATTTGTGGTTGTTGACGTCAAAATAATTGTTAGCTGGCTTGCTCCTTGAAGTACTCAGCCTATCATCTAGACTTTTTCTGTTTGTCCTGACCTGGCAGCTTTTTCTGATAACCTATACAACCACCTGGGTCAGACAGGCCTCGGAAGGCTAATTTGATTTCGCCGTATTGGTCGATGGCCATTGACCTGCAGCGAAAGTCGCATTAAATCTAGTGCATGGCCTGGCTTCATTCGTGAATCAGTCTGAACCACATTTTTGGACAGGACCACACCAACGGTAAGCCAGTGCGGCTTGCTCGATTCGGCGCGTGGTGCCCGCGGAGTTGGAGTGTCCTGCGCTATTCGAGGTCAGCTGTGTCGGAAATTCGTATTAGTCAGGTCTGGCGGAATGTGTGCACAGAACTGGCGCAGTCTCTTCTCGTTATTTGTACGAAAAATGTACAAGAAGCAGCAAGCACCTGGCTAGGCTTCTAGTACACCAAGTTTTCCAAATTATGCATTACGGGCAGTTGGTACCACTGCACTTTCAGAACTCTGTCCCTCCGAACGAGTGTCGAGTTCGCCGTAAGAAATCCTTTTGCGTGATCCCTGACCGCGTATCCTGCTCGATAGGCCTCACCGGTTTTTCAGTTCTTTTCCGTTTTTTTCATCAAAGTGGAAGAAAGAGCTTGGGGTTCAACGGATGACGACTGCATGGAATGAATGAGAGGATGTGGAGTTAACTTAGATGAGGTAGTTGACTCACGCCTCCGTGGTTCGGAATATCCGTCAGCCAGTTGACTGGAGACTGAAGACTGGCGACGGACCGTGAAAATTAGCATTCATGTCACGTTCCGTCGAGGTGGAATGACTGTCACAACGAGACTACACCTTGACATGGTGTGATGGCTTGCGTGCCTCCATGATCCAACGGGCTAAACAGGATGGCTTATCTCAGGCCGAAGATCCGATCATGCCTGGAAAGTCAATGCTTAGGGGCCTGACGAAATAGTTTCTCGGTCCTCCAAATCGGGATTGATCTGAGTTAGCAGGTCAGTCGCGAAAACGAGTGGAAGAGTAATTGATTCAAGTAGATGTGCTCCCGCTCAGCTATTCCCCGCTGCCTTGCGGTCAGGTTCTTGTCAGGGCCAAATACTTTGGTTGAAAACCCTGCTTAGTGGCTGGACTCCCTGGCAGTACTCATCCAACAATCCCCATGAGTTGCAGGCCTACAAATAATTCCATACTGCATCGGTCGTCGCGCAGGTTAGTCAAGACCGCGCTACCCATTGCATCGAGCGCAAGCGTGGTGGATGGTGATAAATATGCTGCTGTTCAGAGTTCCCTCTTTCATTCAACCTATCTCTTCTGTTTCCAACCCAATCTGTTTGCCCCTTCTGCCTACCCACAGTATCTCCATTGATAACACGCCCGATACTCGCAACGATTTATTGTCAAGTAGTGTAGTAGGTGGTTTTCAGTCTGCTAGCGCACATTTTCTCAAGCCTCGTCAACCTCCGAATCTCGATTAAATCAGTGTGCACACTTTGATGCAGGCCGGCCAACAGGCGTGTTTTGCTCTGACAGTGGACTCGCTTTCGATTGATGTCTGCAGCGTGAGTGAGTGGATTCGAGTGGAGTAGGCTCGGTGGATCGACCAGTACTATCCAGTGCTCTACCGAAAGGTATACCAACAAAGATCCTAAACCTGTTGCGAGCATTGTACTCGCATACGTATGGTCGCGTTAGGGTATACGGTGAACTGTCAGGTTCATTCGAAACGACTAGTAGCGTTCGACAAGGGTGTCGCATCTCTCAATTCCTGTTCAACTTCGTCATGCACGAGGTGATGGAAAATGCTGTAGGAGACCTCCAGGATGTCGAACTGGGAAATGGAAGGAAGCTATGCCACCTATATCACGCAGACAAATTCATGTGCCTTTTCGAGTCAGCGGACCATGCCCAACGGGCACTAGATAGACTGTCGATATGGGTTGCTCGGTTTGGCATGTGCTTTGTACCTTCAAAGTGCAAAAGGCTGTTGCATGACTGGACGACAGCAGTGCTGAACTTGGTGTCTAGCGGAGAAGAACTAATAAATGTTGACCGTTTCACCTACCGTGGTAGCTGCGTGTTGAACGATGGTAGCTTGGTAGTCGAGGCTAATACGCATATATCGGAAGCTGGAGCAGCTTACGTTGGACCGAAGCACTTGTGGTGTCGGCCGGATATTTCACTGAAGTTGGAAGGTCGTGTGTACTGTGCTGCAGTGCGTTCAGTTCTGTTGTACGGTTACCAGACATGGAGTAGGTGTAGCATGGCTAGGATCGGATGGGACGTGACCGGTATGAGTAATATCAGAGGTCAGGAAATCTACATTAGGGTTTGCCACTTCTGAGAATAGCTTGTTTCATCGTATGAAAACTTTAGTTGGTTGGCGTTCACGTGTTGCGCTACTGCGCACACTCGGTCCTTACCACTATCATGTCCTATTTTGTGTTCCACGGAGCGTAAGAAGTCATGTGGAGGTCAACAGGTGACGTGGCAGCGCGGGATGAAAAAATGTACAGCGAACTTCGGTAAAGTATGTGTCTCACCTCTTGTTGGTTGGGGTCCGAAAGACTCGTCAATTAGCTGACTGGAGACATTGAATGATATGGCAGTGAACCGTGAACAATGGCTATCGCTGTTGTCATTTTTTTCTATCGATATCAGAATGATTGAAGAGTGGCGTTCGTTACAGTTAGCCCTGTGTTGTTTTCCGTGTGTTAGCAACAGCAGCATCTTTTGCCGCCTGCGTAGGTCCACTCCCTGTTCCCTTTGGATATTCACTCATTTTACAGAAACGTGTAAATCTGGGGATAAGGCAGCGGTCACCGCATCCATTTCTAGCTAAACTACGTAGACATCGGTGGTCGAAAACCTCCGAGCGACGAACATTTCCCACGCGCATATTACATGTCTCGCAACCGTACAACAGAACTGAACGCACTGCAGCACAGTACACACGACCTTCCAACTTCAGTGAAATATCAGGCCGACGCCACAAGTGCTTCGGTCCAACGTAAGCTGCTCCAGCTTTCGATATATGCGTATTAGCCTCCACTGTCGTTCGACACGCAGCTACCAAGGTAGGTAGAAATATTCACAATTGTTAGTTCGCCTTTATCCAATATCAACTTCGGGACTACTGTCGTCCAGTCCTGTAAGAGCACTTTGCACTTCGAAGGTGCAGAGCACGTACGGAACGAAGCTACAACCCGCTAGAATCGGTCTAGTGAATGCTGTGCATGGTCCGCGCATCCAAACAGTCACACAATATCGAGAGAAATGGACACTTCTTCAAAAATAAGCAGCATACCAATTCAGGTGTCTATTTCTTTATGCTGGTGAAACAACAAGTGTTCAGAAGTCGCTTGTTGCATGAACTTTTGCATTGCTCGTGTATGTATGCATTTCTCTCTAGGTCCGTATCCAAGCGTCAGTTTATTCTACAGGGAAAGCATTCATCGTTTTTCTTGTCTGCATTTGCAAACCCTATCGGAATAGTTGCCAATCAGTTGACATTCCGATTGGTCCGCATAGCCTTTCTTCGAACCAATTTGATACTGAAACGAAAAAACCGTAAAGTTCTTGTGCATTTATTTCCCACGGGAGATGATAATTAGAAATGAACGCTGGAGATCATTTAACTAAAGCCTGGTGTGTGAACGTTCTTCTGGTTCTCATCTAATTCTTATTGTTTGAATGCCTTGGTAACGGTGTGACGGTCAATAAAAGACCGGTGTATTGAGCTGGTGTTCTTCGGTGCAGTGAACGTAACAGTTTAAGCTCATGATTAGTATTTTCGTACAAGCAACTCAACAGCTGAATGAATTGTTTTCGTAATTAAATGGTTTTGTCAACGAAGCAACTGTTGTTAGTCCGGAGGCTGCTTTGTTGTCATGACAACGGGGATTCTTAGTTTGCCATAACCTGAGGTTTGAAATCCGCAAGATGGTAACCAACAAATGGATTGATAAGGGGCCGATAGGGTGGAAAATCAAGCCAATGAGAAAAGTTTGAGGAGAATAAGGTGTCATGATCTATCGCGAGTCAACCGTGATTGGTCAACAAGTAGTTGGTTCCATGTTTTAAAATCGAATGCGTAAACTGTAAGTTATTTTGTGGGAAAAGTTTGTGATATTTGTCTCCGGCTAACCCGGTCCACCAGACAGTATAATGCAGCAAGATCTCATCGAAAGAATTCGTCGGTTGGAAACGCGACTGAATCGATTGGATCGTCAACAACGACCTGCATCTCCGGCAGACACTGCTGGTCATCTGGGACGTAAATCGAAACCACAAGTTTCAGATTTGGTTGGTCATTGTTTGTGCCTGTTTCATCAACTTTTCGTTTAATTTCATCAGGAATTGGAACCATGGCCCAGTACGTTCCAAGGGATGAGGCAAGTAATCATTTCATTGTCCGGCCGTTTTGAGGAACAAGTAGATCAATTGGAATTTCGGTAAGCCACGTGCATATTGTACGAAAGTTTGAAAGTGTGGTTGACTAGTAATTTTTCGGACTGGTATTTTTGGGGTCAATCATTTCAGCATGGTACTCCGTGCTTTTACAACTGATAGTTGTCGGGTGATGAAGCTTGCCTATTTCCCAGACAAATTGAATTTTGTCTTGATGAATTTCTCATCTGTTTTAAACAAGTTTTATATATATATATGTGCCAGTGATAGTATGAAAGTATCGTTATCTGTAAGATTGGCAATTCTGTGGTGTGAAAAATAGTAGAGAGGATTATATGATGCATTCGAGTCAGTTTCGTATCACATGACTGTTTGACTTCACTTATCCGATGGCACAACAGTTCGGTGTATTCAGAAACATTTAAAAGTTGAAATAATTCCGTAAAAAGAATCTAGTTTATACGGTGTTTCTTCAGAATAAACCAGCCGTGATAGTCTAGTGACTAGTTTGTCTGTCAGACAATTTTTCTTGCTTGGTTTCTGTTCCAGTCTGGGGGCTCGACGGATTCTCACGATGATCGATTATCTCTGGGACCAGATGAAGCAGTAGCATGACAGCGAATTCATTGGCAATGAGTAACTGTCAAAGGCATGGTGTTGTGTTACGAGACTTCTCATATACATCTATTCAGGACATCTTGATCCCTTTGTCTAATTCATCCAGACAAAAGGGGGACGGCTGTTGAGAGTAGTCAACATTTCGTGTTACTCTCGTCACGTGGACAACCTTATATTAACAGAAAATTAGCCCGATAATGAACAATTTTAGGCTCGTCAAAGGTATTACCACAATGTGCCATGGATTCGATCCCCTTTCACGTGACTCGGATTTTCCGAGCCTGTACGTTCTCCGAAACCCTGTTCATCAGTTTTGTTTTGGTTATTAATTTGATATCATGAGGACCCCAGATAGTTTTACGTACAAATTTGTCTATGATGAAACGAAATGCCCGAATAAACCGGCTGCTCTTATCCATTCGGTTGCCAGTTTAACCATCGTAGATTCGCGCACATGGGAAAAAGTCACATTTCGTCCAAACTGTTCTATCGTCTGACTGATTTTGATAACATATATGTTGTCCTATTTTTTTTCTCAGGGCTTTTAAATTGTTTGTTCCTCTGAAATGAATACACGGTCGAAATCGTCCTGGGATGTATGTTGTTTTCTGTTTCAGTCATTCACCGGTATGGAATAGAAAATATTATCGACTGACCATCGATGCTACTGCTAGGGTACTAAAATTCGAAAACTTTCACATTCAGATATAAAATAAGTTCCAGGTTCTTGGTATGGTTGCTTGTATCATTTAGGACAACTCAGGAGTTTTGCCAGCGGACAGTTTTGTTACACTGATTGTCACATAGATTGACGAACACTGTGGCAGTGGTGTTCGTGTGTGTGTGTGTGTGTGTGTGTATGTGTGCATGCGTACTGGGTCCGATCTCACAAATCTATTGTCGATTTCAATCTGTTTTATGAACCGAGTTGGAATTGTGAAATAGACGGAAATCAGTGTTACGAATGATGAACTGTACTTATCAGAATGCAGTGTGTAAATGAAATCACGTCCATTTATCAAGCTCGGTGTTGTTCGAAACAAGTTATAGGCAACCAAACGAAAAGTCCGCCAGGGCGGATCCCATGAGATAATTTATTTTCATTTAACAAACAGCATGATAAGAATTTGTTTTATCAATTTCTTTATTAATCAGTGCAGTAGAAATGTCGAAAGTTGAGATGGAGAAGAGAAAACCGATAATCATGACTCTGAAACTCGGAGTGGCATCCAAGGTGTGGTAACAAGCCGGGCGAAAGGGACTAACCGTCCTAAATTAAACACCAATTATCTTAAGTCCTCAATGTTGCTTTGTTGTTCAGGTGGTGGGACTGACCCCGGGATGAGTGTGCGACATCCGTAGCCGAGCTTCACTGTTAACAATACCATATATATCAATATCATAATATATAAGTTGGGTTTATATACTAGCGGTTTGGTTAGAAATAATAACCTGACAAAATGAGTGTCTTCTCTCATTGGGAATGATTCTGCGGGAATTGGATTTCTTTAAACTGTGCTTGGTTATTAATTTGATATAAATATGGGAACTTTTCGATCTCGATAGGATGTGAGCCTGCTCATGGATGATTTTAACCATTCTCTGCTGATAATATCTTAGTCACTTTTACTTCTCAGTTATTTGTTGATGTTGGACTAGAAAAGAACAACGAGGTTTCTGAGATAAATTTTGTTTAAATGCAAACAGAAACTGAAATCTCTAAAAGAAGAGGCAAGAACCATTTCTACAAGTTCCGTAATAACTCAAGTGTGCGGTATATTTCCAACCAAATAAAAGTTGAAATCAGTCGCATCAGCAATACATTTGCCAGTCAACTCTTGAGTGGTAACAACAATCGATCCCTATGGAGTTGGTCCTGACAGTCTGACCTCAGCTCTTTCAAGGCATGGTGCTGTGGCTCTGACCGATGCACTTACTTCTCTAATAAACTCCTCATTATTCTCGCCTTCTATTCCTGACTGCTGGAGATCAGTCACCATTATTCCAATCCCAAAATCTAACAGTTCTACTGCTTTAGCAAAACGTTTTCGTCCCATCGCCTTAACGCCTTTCGGTCTTGAACTGGCGGAGCGTGCTATGCTTAAGCGCCTGCGTTTTTCGATGTACCCCCCTGACGACCCTATAAAGTTTGCCTATAAATCTAACAGGTCCACTTTGGACTCTGTCGCCTCCCGCATTCACCACATTTGTAAGTCCTTAAACGCATGAATGAAATCTGTGCGTTGCGCCTTTCTAGACTATTCGTCGGCATTTGATTCTGTCCCACGGTCTCTTCTACTTCACAAACTGCAAGCATTTGGTTGTCCCAGTTCTTCCTTAGCATGGTTATCTGATTACTGTACTAACCGAATCCAGTGCATACAAATGGACGATAAAACTTCAAAACCGCTGAGTAACAACTCAGGAGTACTGCAGGGTGCTCTTCTACCACCGTTTCTCTTCTCTACTTGCATCAGCGACTTATCAACTGGCTCGCCTTGCCATCTGTTTAAGTATGCTGATGATTTTGCCCTCTCTCAAGCTGTTTCAAACAACGATGATTTTCAAAGTGTTTTCAACAACCTATCTTCTGTTTACGATTTCTCTGCACGAGCTGGTTTCAATCTCAACACATCTGAATGTTTCGAATGTCTGTTCTCTCTCTCTCTTTCTCTCGATCAATCTACCCATCCGAAACGTCTTTCATCGACTCAAAAACACTTACCAGGGTTGATTCTCTACACATATATATATATATATATTTAGTAGATGCACATAAAGTTCCTCGGAAACATACCATCGGTCTTGCATTTTTTGTTTCTCGTTTGGCGTGGGTCCAAAGGGAACAGGTGTGGGCGGGGTACATTGGCCTAGCATTCCCCCTGTCATTTGTGGTAAATCATATAAAATATTATGTATTGGCACAATTACGAATAACTGAAAACGAGCTTGTTCATCACATTGTGTTGTTTCTCAGTTTGCTGTATGGGATTATTCGCAGTTGAAAACGTTTATCGCGATTAGACTCTTTATCTTTTACGGTATTTTGTTTGCTGCATGAGATTGCTGGACTACAGTACGTCCTCTCGATATGTAGTAAGAGCGGGGATCTCGGGGACAGTTGTTGGTGCTCGAAATGTCGAATTTTGTCCTTGATTATGACTCAAAGCAAATGCTCTGAGGTTGTTATCGTGTGAACATCTTCGGATAAATCTTGAAATTGCGGTATTTGGACTCGTTATTAGTTTACGGAATTCGGCGGGTCACAGTACAGAACGGATACGGATTACCAATGGGTACTGAATTAGTTCCGACTAGCACAACGGAAAGACCACAACAGAAGAGTGATAAGTTCGAGTTGTACCTACAGCTCATAGGTTCATATACAAAGTTCGAGATGTCCCACTTGGTGGATTACGTTCCGTCCAATCAGCTTCGCCGAATGTTTGGATTTCACGATCGTTTATCGCCACGGTTCTCATTGGTTGCTTGACTATGCAGGTCAGCATGAAGTTGCACTGGACTACATCACACGTGATTTGCACGTAAACTCACCACAAACAAAGTTGCAACTTGGTTGACTCAGTTAATCGAAGACTCACACATGTCAGGTCACAGCACGGGACAATGCACTGCAACCCAAAGCAGCTACAAATGGATATAAGAAACATTGAGGGATAGTCACAGTCAAGGTTGCTGTTCACTGATCGGTGTGCTTATTGAAGATAAATAAATAATACCACATGAGGATTTGGTCATCGGATGCTGCGTTTGTCCGTGGTTTTCAATACTTATCCATCACTTGATTTGGGCACGTTTTGTGCTTC
This sequence comes from Fasciolopsis buskii, assembly GCA_008360955.1. Taxonomy (NCBI): domain Eukaryota; kingdom Metazoa; phylum Platyhelminthes; class Trematoda; order Plagiorchiida; family Fasciolidae; genus Fasciolopsis; species Fasciolopsis buskii. The sequence goes on from LUCM01000228.1 coordinate 12,762, forward strand.
TACACGTTGGTCAAGACGAACAAGTTGTTCGCATAACTGCTGGCTGCTCACTCAAATCTTGTCCTAGTGATGCTGTCAGTGCTCAAACCGTTGAATTGTCTCCGATCAGTGACTTCTCAATCTTCCAGTTCCCAGTGGGAAATAATCACGAAGCATCCAATTTTCTATTTAACCAGCATATTATATAACATTGAAATAGAATGCATGGACACAAATGCCCCTTGTTGCTGATGGACGAATGTGCTGGGATGAAAAATTTGTCGACCCTTTATTAATTGTTGGGCTGGTGGGAAGGGCAGACAGAATGTTAGCAGTCATTGGTGAGTATCAAAAGTGACATGTATATGAAGCGGCTCGTTCCTGGACACATGCTTCACTGTTGTGGTGTCTTGTGGAATGTGCGGACTTGCCATTGGTTAATGTCACCAAAACACCGGCCTGTGGATCGATTAAATGTTGACTGGCACTTTTGTTGATGAGGTATGTTCTAGGAAATTTTCGACTCCTGATATTTATAGGGATAATTAACACTTAGGCAATCAATAGTATCTGTGAGCAGTCTGTTTGCAATTTTTGGGCTACTCACAGAGCGATTAGGAAAACGGAAATGAACCTACGGCTCACCAGAACGAACTTCATGTGTTCAGTGATCAACGTAATCGTGTGACTGCGTGGACGTAGGGAAGAATTGTTCGAAACAGTTTGCCAGCCTGAGTTGTCCTTTGAGGAAAGAATCGACAATACATGAGCCTTAGTCAGAAATGTACGAATTCCTACTCAGCTTGGTATTCTGCATCAGACAAGTCAGTTTGTAGCCTGGATATGATGAATGTGTGGAACGACATTGTGAATTCGCTTTGAAGTAGCTAGGAATAACAAAAAATGAACACGCTTCACCATAAGAGCTGCAATTTGTATACAGGCCCACTCGCAAACATAAATCAGTTTGTACTATTCAATTTGCCAGTGGTACCCAGAGGTCCGATAGGTCCAACATCGTATTAATTCTGCCAAAAGCTTCAGTCTATCTTTCGAACCGACCTCATTGTTTGGAACAGTTCAGTTCATCTCAATTCATACAACCTCTAACTTTTTGGATCTAACTTCCGCCTCGTAATATCGAATTATGGTGAAAGAAAAATCAAGAGATCATGAGACAAAGATTGTAGAGAAGCTGATATGTTTCGAGTGCAGAAATGCCACTGACCCATGCCGTCTTGTCCTCGACCGTTGCAAATTTGGAGGAAGTTTATCTTGGGCGCATTTAGCAACTAAATCAAATTGAATAGCTTATTGTCCATCTTCTTAAGTATAATTATCAAGGGGACTGCCAAAATTGTAAAATATCGCATATGACTTGTATTTACTTATTACTGACGAATATGTCGGGATGCGGAAACAGATTCATAAAGTAGGCGAACAATACGAGTTGAGAGCCTCGCCGAAATTAGCAGTACCAACGGAACACCAGTGGGCAATAATCAAGTAATTGTTAGTGATTTGTAAGTAGCGTCAATGGACGTTGTGTATAATGCCTGCTAACCAGTCAAGTGACCAGTTTTGCAAATTCTTTATGCTATTTAGTTTAAGGTTGTCTCAAGTAATCAGCGATACCCAATCTGCATTCTTTTTGTTTTACCGGAACCTGGTAGTCATGGCAACCGAATAAAATAAACGGATTGTTGGTTTTGTTTAGCCAGATTTTCATCCAGTCGGAGAAAATTTGTCTCGGAAATAAAAGTGAAATTACCAACATATTATTGTTATTATTACCGTTACTGTTGTTGATCTAAACACGTGGGATAAAACTGATCTGAACATTAAGCAACCTCATTACACCAGTTATTGTTGCTGGCTGTAGACAGAAAAATCTTCGGGTCGTTTTTATTGATTAACTAAATCGAACACCTTATCAGTACACCGGCCGTAATACAACGAGGGATGTGTATGGAGTGAACTAACAGGAGAACCACCTGTTATCCTTTTGCTTGATTTTCGGATTGCTGGTCTTGGGATTTAGATCACATTGTTGTGCCCTTCCGTTGACAGTGGTCAAGATGACAAGCCAATGATCCATGTCTTAATTTCGAATTCTTCTGGGTCCCTGGGAATTTGATCTAAAGTCTTGGTAATTCAATTACGTTGTTTCGAGCGAAAATGCACCCACTTTGCAGACTGCCCCATTCTACGAGGTACACCAGCTCCAGGTGGAATCAATAAGAAAAATCGCTTTGGTATTGTTTCGAATATTTTTGCCGACATTTTTAGTTTCTCAGAGGGCTGTTCAACGTAAACCGAATGGTGGATTGGGTTAATGTCTTAAGCACCGCCATATGGTATTTTTGCAGCCGTCCGGACTTGAACCGAACGTCTTTAGTCCACCAAGAGCCAGATGGCCACAGTTACTTGGAGGACAATCAATAAGGTAACAAACCGAAGCAGTTTAGTAGACGATGGCATTTGAGATACAACCATATCCCTAGACCAATCGTCTGTGGTCATTCGGACCAAAACCGACAATAAAAAGGAATACAGTAGAACGCAACGAGTTTCGCTAGCACACGGTCTAACGAAATGATTCTCAGCGGACATCCGCCCAACGATTAGCAACCACATTTCTTCAGAGAACTGCAAAATGAAAACTGGAATTTGCCTAACGTATAGTTCACAGACATGGAACTCGATAGAATGAAGCACCATATTTAGTTGAGCACAATTTACCGGATTGGTTTGTTGTAATCGGTAGTGTCAGACAAGAGAACCAAAGCGCATGCAGCACAGGTGGCGTTGCATTTCCACGTGACTTCAGGTTGAGACTGAAAGCTCGTCCAATCGGTGCGTGTGTCTACCCGCTTCGACGAGACCACGTGATCCCGGCATTCGACTGTTCAGGATGGTTTAGGGTTAGAAATTCAAATATCCACGATACGCACATTTCAGTACGTGCCCCCGATCGAATACACACAGTCTGAGTGTGATTTTCTGATTTGCTTTGCTTGCAGTCGCCGACATGCATCACTTTCGCCGGTTATTGAAATGTCGATCTCAGCATACTTTTTTTGAAGGTGTTAAATGCAATGCAATCGGTTGCACCATCTATGACCGTGTCAGCCTAATACTGCAGCAAAGAACATTTGCCTGGGTTGCTTTTCAGACCCCATGCAAAACGTGAGAAACCCTCTCTGAATTGGTCCAGAGGAAGGCCTTAAAAAATTAAAAAAAAAAAAAATACCTTTGCCTACCCCTCCCCTCATAAAAACCAAAACTAAACCTTAATAAAAAAAAAAAAAATAAAACCCCCTTAATCCCCTATAAAAAGTAAAACCTCTACCCCTTAATAAAAAAAAAAAAAAAAAAAAATAAAAAAACTAAAAAAAAAAAATAACTTAAAAAAAAACTTATAAACAAAAAACTACCCTATTACATAAAATTAAAAACCCCCAAAAAAAAAAAAATCCCCCCCCCCATAAAAAAAATAAAAACTAAAAAAAAAAATAACTAAAATTTTAATTAACCCTTAAAAAAAGAAATAACCCCCCCAATCCCGCATCCCCTCCCCTAAAAAAAAAACTAAAACCCCCCTAAAAAAAATAAAAAAACTAAAAAAAAAAAAGCTAAATCCCCTAATAAACCCCCCTTCACTAATAAAAAAAATAACTACTTCCTCGTCCCCCCCCCTCCCCTCTCCTACCTTAAAAAAAATAAACCCCCCTAAAAAAAAAATAAAAAAAAAAAAAAAAAAACCCCCCCCTTGAGCTTAAAAAGAACCCCCCTCCCCTTAAACCCCCTAAACCTAAAAAAAAAAAATAAAAAATTTATTTTTTTTTTTCAAACAGCACACACGCCATTACAGATGGTTGATCTGCATATTATTCAGTCTAAATATACATACATATACATATCCAAACTGAAACAGAAAATTTGAGGGCCTACACTGAGTTTTAAAATGATCCAGGCTAGAATCAGACTGTGACTACGTATTTTGAATTTTAATGATGAATCCTAGCCTCAGCGGACCGTCACAATAAACCTATTGTTATTGCATTGTACAGATGTTCCGTACACAGATGTTGCATTTCAGTCAAAAACCGTGATGGAAAACAGGAAAATAGTTACACCGATCACTTTGTAAAAATGAAAAGAAGAAGGAGCTCATCGAGGAATGATTTGAGCCCCTTATGATAGGTGAGTCACGTGGTCGGACCCAAATAACACAGGTCACGGGTTGGCTACAGATGCGCGCGAAATATGCGACAGTTGAATTCCCATGGATATTGATTCTGAGGCGTATAGAACGAAAAGTGAATTGAAAGATCGTTGTGCAGAGGATGTGTGGGATCTGAACGAATTTTGTGAGCAAATTTTTCAAAAGCGGATAGGCGCCGATGACATAGCCTAACAGGGTTAGTTTAGTGGTATGAAAAAACAGCTAATAATCGGTAGCCCCCGGCGGAGAATTTTGAAGTCTTTTTCTGAGGAAACCCTTCAAAGATAATAAGAGAACAGTACTGAAGAATCGAAACCCCCCGTTATGCGAAATGGTAGATGGAGCTTTGTTTCCCCTTGTAGTATCGAGGTGCCTACTTGATTTTGAAAGTTGACAACCATCGCAAGATTCTTATCAATCATTAACCTTCTAGATATCCGGACAAACGACGTAGGAGCATGTTATCGAAAAATCGATGCGCCATGTATTGGTTTTTTTATTGTGATATTGATATAATATTAATAACACAGCGTTGTTGGTTAGATGTAATGCGCCAAAAAAACGTTTCGACTAACCGTTGGTAGTCATTTCTCAAGACAAAGTTTTGTAAAAACTTGCCTTTTTTGAGAAAGACTACCCACGGTAGTCGAACTGTTGGCGCATTACATTCTACCAACAATCGCATGTGTTATTAATATATCATTCACAATAGACCTCTCGCTCGCTCTCCACAAATCAACCCTGGTAAATGTTTCTGAGTTGGTTAAAGACGGTTCGGTTGAGTGAGCTGACCGCCGAGAGAGAGAGAGAGAGACAGCAGCGTCCAAAGTGGACATGTTAGATTTATAGGCCAACTGAAATGGGTCGCCAGGATGATGCATAGCAGTACGCAGGTGCATAAGTATAGCACGCTCCGTCAGTTTAAGACCAAAAGGTGTTAAGGCGATGGGACGAAAGCGATTTGCTAAAGCAATAAAACTGCTAGATTGTGAGATGGAAATAATAGTGGCGGGTCTGCAACATTTCAGGACAGAAGACGAACTTAATGATTTGTTAATCAGAGAAGTGAATGCAACAGTCTTGGACACAGCATCATGCCTTAAAAGAGCTGAGGACAGGCTGCCAGGACCAACCCTTGTGGTAATAATAGTTGTACGCAGAATGTCGAGCACCTCTTCTCTAGAAAACTTGTAACTGTCACATCATCACCCCGTCGACATACGCAGAAAATTTCGCATGTCTCTTTTTCTTCCCACACAACAGTCGAATGCCTTATCATAGGGATCGGTTGTTGTTACCACTCAACAGCCGGCTGGTGAATTGTTGATACGTTTGCTTGCAGCTTTTGTTAGGGCAAAAATGTATCACTCACGTGCGTTGGTACGAGATTTGTAGAAGTGCCCCTCGCGCTTCCTTAGAGACTTCAGTACCTGGGAGGAGATGTGGCCACTTGAGACAAATAGGGCTTCTAGGGGACAGCAGATATAAAAGATCGCATTGGTCGTCTCTGTAAAATGTCTGCCATTATTGTTAATCTAGGGTTCAAAGGGAAACAAGATGTATGCGAAAGTGACTTTTTGAAGGAAAGCAGATGTTTTATGAAAAACTGCTGGGGCGAATTTAGATTAGATGCTTTCGTTTAAAGGACGAGGAAGGCTGACCGAGAGTATATATTGAACCTTAGCAGAATCAGACCAGTGATCACTGCTTCAGATGGAAAAACGTAGTTTCGAGGAAAAGAACTTCGGGTGATTAGTAATAACTATCTAAAATGGAACCGTCTCTGGTGGGAGAAACACAGAGGTCAGTCAAACCAAACAGTCAATGGTAGGGTTGATACATGACTGAAATTTCCTACAATAATATGCAGACTATCTTCAGAAAGAGGAACACTAAATACTAGAAAACAGTCAAAAAATGATGTGTGATATTGTGTTGCCAGCCAAAAGGGGAATATACAAGTTTGTTGTGATTGCACTGATATGTGGGGAAAAACCTAGGATGTCACTATGTCACGAAACAATCGATTTCGTTTAGGGAGTACGTATGAGTAAATTCGGACGTACAAGACCGGAAAAAGTTTATGTATGTTGCCACACCGCCTCCTGTCTCCCTTCTATTCGAAACTCTGTCCATCCGGTGGAGTCTGAAGCTATCTATCGACACGAGTGAATCAGCAATATCAGGGCTCATCCAATTTGCAGATGCAGATGAAACAAGTGTGAACATGGATCGGTGATTGAACTACAAGGGACATATACAATATTTTCATGAACAGATAACATATGTTGGCACTCAGCAATGCCGGAATGGACATCTTGGCCGGAAGGTGCATTTACGAACTTCCAGTCAGCATGAGCGTCTCTTCCAAATGGATTAGATTTTCTTTGAAGCACACCGATGCGTGACCCCAGTCCATATCGAGCAACAATAAGGTTTTTAAACAGCAACAATTCCGACCGATTTTAGTTGCGATCGGAAAACATAATAGAACCGAAAATCCCGCATGAAAACAAAGAGATAACAATGACACAGAACTGTAGCGCAGCCAGTCAAATGTCGCGCGCCGAAGATGACAGCTATGCTGGAAGACACTTTATCATTTCCGCTAAATAAGCTAAATGTGTCTACTCGAAAAAAAAAATTTTGGACACGAATGTCAGTGTTCGCGCATCGTTGCTTCTCTAGAGGCTGCGCAATTTAAGGCGCGAAAAGTTTTCTCCTCATAGGATGTAATCGTCATCTACAGACATTCCAGACTATCGACCGGGATTCCTACCTTAAAAAAATAAAATGTTTGTGATTTGGCTGGCCATTATGTAAGTGGGGCAAATTCTATCAAAAATGAAACATGAAACCACGTTCAGATCTATATTCATGAGAATAAGTAAATCAATCACTTACAAATTTCTTGAACAGCATGAGGTACACCGGGAGCCTTAGAAATTAAAAGCCAACAAGTGTGAGAATGCGTACACCTAACAGACGGTAAGACAACATCAACAACGTTTTTTTGACACAGGCGTCGGATAATCCGATTTGCCAAAGTGGAACCGAGGAATTCTGTATCAGTAGACCTTCAGACCTAAGGTTCCCCATTGCAAATAAAACTGTAGCTAAAATCGATAACACTAGAACTGTTCACATGCGTATACCAAACGAGATTTCTCATTTGCATATATGCATAACCTTTGTTTTACCGGATGTTTTGACGAGGCGAAACGATCGGAGCTGGTACGGTACTTGTCACGGGTTCCCTCCGAGGAATCGGTCCGGGTTCGAATCCATGGATTCGCAGTTTTCTTTCCCTCTTGTCAAATTCTGCTTGCTCCAGAAGGTCATCAACGTTGACTGATCAGTTTGTCAACGCGGGAGTATGTTCTACCCTAGTCATTGAATTGAGATAATGCAGGGTGAAGATTTTTAGCTGTTGGGCATTAGGGATTTAGTTTGGGAAAAATCAGGCGTTTGCTATTCTTTTAGGCTTATCTGGGTTAGCAGAACAACCAAGGTGTTTTGGTAATCAAGGACACCAGGTTTGGCTGCCAGTGTTGTGCAAAGTAATCCTAAAGAAGTGTACATTTGATTCTCAAATTGTCCCTTTGAAGACGAAAAGCAGATCTGCAAATGAACATCACTGGACGACTCGGGGACCATTTTTCCTCATATTTTAATGGAAAACCACTGGGGACGACTGAAGGTTCTTTTAGTCCCCACCTGGATCTGTTTCTTCTCGCATGATGAGTACTTTTTTGTCTGGTTCGGCTTGATTTCAGAACCAGTCTGTGGTACGCACTACCTGGTAGCTAACATTGAAAACGCTAATGAACTCGCCATAGTAACTATACAGAAGATATTCAATCTATCGGTTGAACTACGTTGGCAGCAATTGCTTAAGCAAACACAACCAAAAGAAGGGTAGTTTTGTCATCCTACTCGTGATTAGGTTGAAAGTGACCTTCAAACTACGACATTCATTGAACTCGGAAATCAAAACAAGGGCTCCAATGAAAGTATCATTTTACCTTACATGCCCAGTTCTGTACACAAATGTTTGTCGTTTGAACCGGTTCCAGTTTGTAGAGGTATTTCGTAAAATTTTCTCTCGGATTAGCATATAAAGCCGACATTCGGACATTCTTTTCTTTTTTTGTAACCACGAGCAGATATGATTAGTAGTGAAATCTGAGGCACGATAAATTTAGAATGTAACTTGCTCTCGAGAGGAATGATATGTAGATTAGCATACAAGTAAAACTCCCTCTCTAAAATGACACGCCAGATTTTCTTGGGAAATGTGTTGTTCTTGTGGGGACACGGAGTATTCTACATTTGGCATTGGTTTGTTTCTTGGGAAGGAGCGGTCTACCTTCTCTTGTATTATTTGAATGATATCCCCAGAATTTTTTCTCATAGCAACATCTTTGAAGTGTTAGCACGGTGTAACCGAAGCCTACAAATCATAACCGAACAAAATCTGCCGTTACAAATTTTACTGCTTTCCCTAGGGGCATCTGATGCAATTTAGCTTACCCATGATATCTTTCGTGAGAAGTAAACAGAGCATATTCCTTGCACAATTGATCTCACCCCTCATTGTGGCTTTCGAATGAAATCGGGGCTAAATAAGGTTTGATAATCCATAACTATTCATTTCCCCAGTGTCGTATACAACTTCGTTTTTTAGACTTTTGTTCATTCTTTGTTTGAAATTCTCCTACATTTCAGCAAAGAATTCTACATTGTAAAAAGTTGTTGACATATACGCTCGGCAGTTGAGGCAGAATTTCATTCAGCTTCGACTTAATGTCATCCACGTCGTATTTATACATGCCCTATTACCTCCATAAAGACGTCGAAACATCAAAAGCGTGCGATTTATGTTTTAATTTTGTCTAGGGTGGGTGCCAACTGGAACAAACTGGGTAGATTACTGTTGTATTAAACACTTTGATGGTTTCATTGGCCGGAGTTTTGAACACGTCATTGATTGTTACCCACTGTTGTCCGATTATCAATTAAAAGTAATCAAATATCGTGAAATATGTTTGCCATCTTCACGAACGCATATCAATGAAGTTTGCAAATAAATTTCTTTGCTAAATACTAGAAATGACTATGGCGTGACATCTGGTTTACTTGTCATTAACAGCAAACCAAGTTGATACGATGGCTTCCTCTAACTTTGAGTTAGATGCAATGAGTTGTAGTTGTTGATGTGGTAGTGGTAACCACTGACATTCCGACCACTTTGGGTGCTAGCGCATTACAATGTGTTCATGGTCATCGGTTCGAAGTACGACTGGATTTCTTATAAAAATCATTTCTAACAAATGGCAGCCTTGTCGTTTTTGTTTTCTCTTATCCCCCGTCGCTTCTGTAGCATCGCCCGGAGGCACTTTCGATACTTGTTTAAGTTATTTTGGTCATTTGGCTGCCGTGTTGTGTTGATCTGCTGATATTTAAGTGAACCTACCAACTAATCTGTGGTGACGTTTCGATTTTACGTAGCAGTATCTGCTAGGCCAAGGTATGCTTGCTCATTGCACTTGGCCTTGCATGTACCACTGAAATGGGAATGCGAAGAATTTCTCACGCGGTCCATGTTCTCCCGCTTCATCAAAGACATCAGTCAACATGTGTACCTGTAATCCCGAGGTAGCTGGACTGCGCAAGTCGATAAGACCATGGACCACTTTACACTAATGGTCTGCGTAGTCCAAGTTATAAGCGCAGTATGTAAGCACATGCGTGTCGTAATGGACTTCAGGAAACAGGTCTTTTATACTTAGTTCATTGTACAACTAAAATTGTCTGAATTCCGCAACTTTCCAGTATTCACTGCCATTACATTTAGGACAGTTTCTGATAAGATTGCGCGGCAGACAGTCAGGTGATAATTGACAACGCTCCAATTGCCGAAACGGGAAAACGGTCCACGCCCAAATTGGACTGTACACTAATAGGTTAACAAACGTTTGGTTATACCTAAACACAACATGTGCATGTAATCAAATGGAAAAGCCTTAAAATATCGACCGACAATCTCAGCGACGGGACGATCTCAATGTGATATTGATCATGGATGCCCTTTTCAGTCTTAATGCTTCCGGTGTCACATGAAATAAACGCCTGGCTGTTAGCTGATCCCATGCACAGTGAGTTTCGAGCAGTATTAAAAAGGGTTATTGTGCTTCATTTGTTTTGGGTAGCTTAGTTGGAGCATCAGCCATCACACTGTATAAGCGAACGCGGTGTCAAACTACTTGACTTCAAAAATTCCGTGATGACATCCTCAAAATAGACCCTCACGTCTACCGGTTTTCGCATCCAGCAATAAATACCTAGCAGGAATACTCGAGATTCAGGGCCCAACAATGCATCAAGAGTGGGCTACAGATGCTTTGATGATTCACTATGCAGTCTACCGTTTTACAATTGCACGTCAATGGTGCGTTATTCAAACGACTTGACAAATGTCAGTGCGAGGCAAATTCCGTGTCTCTAGGCCAACATGTACGTAGACACTTTCAGACGTCAATCGTTTCGAAGTGTTATTAGATGTTGCAAACAGCGTACGCGAGTCCACAAGTAAATCGGGTGCAGCCGACTGGTGATTTTCAACAGCTTTCACGTTTCGTACCACGGAAAATTGTAACTGGATGACAGGTTGGCAAGAAACTGTCCGAACGGATAGTTTTGATTTGATTTTAGCAACACATGTTAACAAACAAGTCATTTCTGTAACTGAATTTGGAGGGTCTTCTTTCATATTGAAATCAGTCATTTCTAACCAGGGTGACATTTAGTCATGTATTATCACGCCATGCAGTGAAACACCCGCTTCAAAAATCGAGGAATCCAAGTCGTTTACAGTTACTCATTTCACTCCATATTGTCACTGATCCTTTTCGTCTTTTTATCTTTTACTTCCTCTATTAATGAAATAACAAGGTACATCAACTTTCAGGAAGGGCACCGCGGCCAGCAGAGGGCTACCAAGTGGGGAAGTTGACCTGCGGTAGGAGGATTGAAACCCGCGATCTTCACGTCCAAACGCCACGATCTTATCTGGTTGGCCACAGCCGGCGACCGAATGTCACGATCTAACACCCGACAGCGCTACCTAGTTATGATGCATGATAAATCAAACGTTACCATTTACTATTTACACTTATCCTCGTTTACTTTGCCTCCGTCATTCAAATTAGGTACAGGCTCTTGTTCGTCCAGGAAGCTCAAACCGAGAGGGCAGCCCCGTAGACTCGGCGAAACCGGCTCATGGATCTGCCAACCGATAAGGTGGATAAACGGCCAGCAAATGGCACAGTCTACACCTAAGAGGTCTTCGATAGACGCGATTATATTAGGAGACCGTATAGTATCATTTAATCACTGGCGTGCACGATGACAACGTTTCCATTTTGAGGCCAACCACAACATATTCCAGATGGACTGATCCCAATAGAGTCGAGTACAACAATGCTGCAAAATATGGACGAAATTCTGGTCTTTAATGATATTCAGCAAAGCTACCTAGTCAATTACAAAAACTAATCGGGATACAGTGATTGTTGCTCAATGCACGGCAATAACTTCGAAGGCATGCACCGAGAACTGAATGTGTAATAGGATACATTAAAATAATGGTACCGTAAGATAAGCGGTTATCGTGTCACTTTGCGCAGGTTGCGCTAACCAAGAACATGGCATTAAACTTTCCAAGAAAACGATTGGAATTACACAATAAATAGTGGACAGATTTTTTCCATTCGTTTCGGCGACGACTTTTTTTTGCTTTTCACCATACACGTGGAATTCATTTACTATTCCACATGTGTATATTTCTTGCCAAATAAGCACCAGTTCGGTTTATGTAGTGCTTGAGGCCTTGGGATGATAAAGCTTGCAAACAATGACCAGGTGGTAATTTTACCCCAGTAACGTACCAATGCAAGTGGACGAAAAACACTTGTTTCTCATCTGCAAATGTACAATCACACTCTGTGTTTGGGTTAACAAATCAATAAGTATAAGTTGACTTGCTGTGTCAAACTAGTCGAGGTCTGTTGTGAATTCTACTGGCATTTGCGTCCACAATCGTGCCAGTGTGCGAAAAAACTCCGGGTTCACTATCTTGCCTTATCGTTGAATTGAAATTCATTGAAACTAATAGTTGGAGCAAAACTCAATATTTGTAAATCAATTTAGAAATGACCAAAAATCGATTTGTTCTGACGGTTTTCTGATTCACTTATCTTCGGGCCCTATGGATTTTTTCTGAATCAGTGTTTTGTCCCGAATATCGCCAGTGCACTCAAATGACTCTGTGGTTAGGTCTGGTTCCTTCCGATCTTTTGTTGCTCGAAGTGCAAATTCATTCCGCTTGGTAATCATTTTTAAGGCGATAATTTGGCATCTTCTGCATCTCTTTCCTAGGGCGTCCAACTTAAGGATATCAGCCCGATGAACCTCACAGTTTCACCACTCAATCCCCTTTAGTTTACTCATCTCTCATTTGAAAAGACCGAAGTCTCGGCTGATCTCAAATAGCCTATCGAACAGACCAGATGTCGAGAACAGTGTGCGATCCCTGCTCGTGTATTCTTTCAAGACCAGTTGCGAAAACTGGCAGTAAGTCAAACGCCTTGCTTGGTGATCGTGAGAACCATAGAACAAATCCGAAATAGGTGAACATTTTTGTACATTTAATTGCAAGGCATTTCGATCTGTCCTTCTCGGACCAGCATCCGTGTGTGCTCGTGTGTCTAGAAAGAATGGAATGTACGTGGAAAATAAATGAAGATATCCGAAGGGCCTTGTGTAACACAGATTTTCGGGACATTTTTCAACTCCCTGGTTGTTCCATTGTGATTTTCGGCGAACGTCTGTAGCGCAGTCAGACAGTTAAATTACGGACCTTCTGCGTTAGTCGTAGAATTGTCCAAAGCAAATGCTTCGCAGAACACATTAGTTGCACAAATCGAGTGGTGAAATAATTGAAGTGTTCAAACTTTTAGATATTTTCAATTCTTTGTTATCGATACATTGTTCAATCGTCTCTCTCATCGTTATCAATTAGAATCGCACGACTTGAACGTGAGTTGAACATTGGGACCGGGACAAATTCGGTGGCCGGTGAAACCAATCTGTTCCAAATGAGTGCAGATATTCGTTTATTGAAAAATCAGTTCGGAAATTTGGATCAAGATATTTCCAATTTGAACGGTCGAATAGACGAACGATGTCAGCGGTTGTCGACGGAAATGGAGAACAATGTAAATTTTACCTTATAAAAAAATCACATTCTACTGTCACAGTTCAAAGCATGCGATCCGGTTTAATGGACACTGTAAGCAAATTCCTTGTATGTGCAACCACCAGTCAACTTCCATCAATCGAAAATCGTTTGTAGTTTAAATCAACTGATTATTTTTTTCACACTTAAATTCGTTTATTACGATTGTTATGACAGCTTCCTTAAATGTGTTATTACCCCATATGGTGCCATATCTTAGAGTAATCGATTGATTGTTTGCGGTGGAAAAGCTTCGGAAGTAAACGCGTGCATCTGTTAGCCACCACGTATCGTGACAATGGGTGTTTTGGTACTCCCTACTTTTTGTATACCATTTGGAGCAATTTGGCCGGAAAAAATCAACCGTCATTATTGTCTGAAAAGAAGCAGCCTTATGTCCTTAACCATGGGCTGTCTGGATTGAATAATATCCGCGATTCAAACGCTGGTCTCTAACACTGGCCGTGTATGCTCAAAATCGAATCCCCTTCAGAATAAACCTTAAACGTCGTCCGAGCTGGATTTTGACAGCATAATTCAGCTTACCAAATGGTTCAGGCAGCACCTGTGATAGATGCATCATTAGGACTGAGATATGAGAAAAACTTAATGAATAAACCATCGTTTTTGACGCCTTCATGAATGTCGGGAAAAGTAGTTTGCATCACCAGCACTGCCACTATAATCTAAGCACAAATTCCTATCGACATAAGCGGAGTTTATCTCTCTCACACACATACGCGTGTTGTGTGACGGCATTTATTGCAAATAATTGACCAGTGGAATATCTGTTTTGATAGGTAATAACCCAGTCCGTCAGATTACTTACCGGATTTTCGAGTTTAACAACCACGATTACCGATGAGGTCTATAGAAACATGCAAGAAATACAACACAGACCAATTTCTAACTTCGTGCTTTTATTATAGAGTATCTAAACACTTCAACTAATAGGCAGCAACAAATTGCTTGATATCAAGAAATTGCTGGAATTTCAAGCTTTCCGCTGGTGATCCATAACCCAGAATATCCGGGGCACGTGATATGTGATATATGTGATATATGATATGAACGGTCGGTCCTATCTACCTGCTATGAAACATGCATCATTTGTGGTGGTACAATCAATTGTGAGAGCACTATAAACATGGTCTGCATTGGAAAATGGACCACTGATGACGCCGTAGATTGTTAAACGAATCAATCCTTTCATTTCTCTATTTGCGCTACTCATGAGTAGGCACATAGTGATGGCTACCCTAGGGTATCTTTAGTGCAAACTAAGTTGGTCAGGAGGTAAATTTTGCTTTGATAAATTAAGTTTTAATCCATTTTTAAGTGAACTTTAGGGATTTTATTCAATCGAAATATTAGCGAATGTTTTGTTTTCCGAGAAAATGCTACCACTCCCAATTGCTGAGAGATCAGCGGGTGAAAGTATTGGCAGCTCAGGATGAAATTCATCATTAGATATGATAGACATGTGAACGTTGACACGATCTCTGTTAGACCAGCATTTTGAAGTTTTGTTATTCAGAAGGGATGGGGTGTGCCCATCGTGATCAGAGCTCGAATTCCGCTATAAGTTATTTGTGACATATATCCCCCACCAGTCGCTCCAATGGGAATTTCTCGTTTTACTTGGGTTCGTATTCCAGCTGAAACTCAGGCTTCGTACGATAATACCAAACTGCAAAGAACAAAACCAAAGATCCACTAGTCTACTGACAATGAGTATCGCCCGAAAGAGCTAGAGATAAGCGTTGAACTGCCCAAATAATTCACGAGAAATGTAGTTTTTTGGAAAGTCCTAGCTGATTTGTATAAATGACCATTTAGAACGTCAAAAATTACATTTTTATTGGCCCTTTTGTTTTTACATCCTGAGTAAAGTCTTTAAAAGACTCGAATGACATAGTGTCACAGCTTACTGTATGACCGCGTAGATACTAAATTTGCACTCGATCGAGTCGTGAATTCAATTTTTTCGCCAAGAAATATCTTAGCGCTGAAACCCAAGGCTTTGAATTTAACGATCCGTTGATAAGTCAGCTTTTCATTAGTCAATCTCTTCTTTGCAGCTAAACCGTATCCGAGCTGAAATGGATAAGAAAATCAACGGATTGCCTTCGCGCGTGTGGCAACCGACTGAGAGAGCGTCTACTCCAAAACGAAAGTCGGAAGGTACGCCTGCTGAACTGAAGGAGTTCGAGGATCGAATTCGTAACATGTAAGCTAAAATATATATTCGGCCATCAAAACTGTTCTGCTCCGTGTCCAGAAATCTTTGTGAACTAGTCGTTCCCCTCCAATGGAAAAAAATGTTTTTGAATGGTCCTTATCCTCAGATATTGTTCTGATGGGATAAAGGCGGCCCGTTGTTGTACAGCTTATGGAACTATTGCATTGATTGATTTTTCAAGGCAAATATAGAGCTGACTGGGATCAATAAAACCATCTGACTGAATGACACGCATACAGTCAATCGAAAATTTAGTCGATCACATGCAGTTCCGAGGAGAATATGGCCGGTTACTAGATGCCACTCGATAGTTGCTGATTTGAATTGTCATCACAATTGATTTCGCTTGCACGTTGTCTTTCCGACACAAATTTGTCGGGTTTGGTAATTCGGGTTGGATTTTCGGTTTGGTCAAACACAATGAATCCCAAAAACACCCTAACAGTTCATTTTTGTTCGCCTTGCATCCTTTTAAAGTGACTGCCTACTTGCTTCACAGTTGACATTTCAGTTGAACAGGGTCTATCGAATCCAACTTGATTATGACTAACGAGAAGTTGAAATGATGATGCGAAAACGCGAGCCAAACAGAGTCAGTTTTGATGTCAGTCAGCATGAATACCTGTGAGTTTATTAGGGATGGACACGGCTCAACATTTAGTGTGCGGCAAAATTAAATGTAAACAACATCGGTGTAAGAAAACTTTGGTGTCTATTGCGCGAATAATATAAAATAAATCAGGTGAGAGCAATGAAACGCGATAAGTACGGTGGAGTATATGCGCACGTTTTATGGTCAAATCCGTGTATATTTGGTCTTTACCTTTTGTGAAAAAGCCATTAGGCCAAATTTACTGTTTACTATCAGGAAGTCTGGTTTGGCAGATTTCGACAAATGTAGAACTGATCAAACCACGGAATTCTCTCCACCTCGACGGGATTCGAACCCATGGATGCAACCAGCTCATTCGTATCTCGTGTGCTCGACCAACCCCGTTACAAAGCCACACGGGGGGATGTAAGAACCTTCCGGTTAACTATCTGTGGTTATTCGTCCAAGTGTTAGCAAATGCGTATTAGTAGATTTAAGGTTGAAATCGCTCGTGAGTAAAAATATCCCAATTGTTACAGTCCGTGCTAGTGGACTTGAGCCCAACCTACTGGTGAAGACTTTTGCACGAAAGCTGGCATAGACCGCAAATTGCATTTAATCATTTCCAGACGTCGTATCTGGCTTTTCAGTTGAAAGCCCTTTATTTTCAAGTCGCCCATTAGGGAACTCGATTCACAGATTGTTCATTGTTTGACGGAGGTATCCACCGAGGTATCCCAACGGTAAGCCGGTCGTTAGGAGATCATACGCTGTCCAAATCTTTCGCCCTTGCTGTGAATCACCAATGTCGCGTGTCTATTGTGCCCAAATGGGAACGCCGACAAGCGAGAGAAAGACCATGTACCTGAAGCGTCAGCCATCACACCAACCGGGGAGGCTTTTAATCGCCTGATGAGCTTCACCAAATGGTATGGCACACTTTCAGCGCTGATTTACACGAGCAAGTGCAACTGGTATTCTGCCTATTGACTCCCACCGTAAACGACTTCGAGAATGAAACTTCCCAAGAATGGATTTCAAATTATTCGATAAATCGCCCGATAACTGTCAAAGGACACAGGCTGTTGGGCCTTGAAAGCGCGTTTTTGCCACTAAGAGTGTTATCGATAGTTAAAACGTTTGTAGAATTTGTTATATTCCCATATAATCTTACCTTGCTCACGCAATCCGTCCGTGGTGAGACATTCCAACTGCTCTAGAATAAAAATGAAGGACACATCGGAAACTTGAGCAGGGAAAAGACCAACCCCCCCCCCCCCACACACACACAGACCACGCAGATTCGAGCTCACGATCGTGTTGAGAGAAAAGTTTGCAAAGTGTGCCTAACAACAAATATACTCAATGTCCATATAAGGACAATTTCGTTTTGTTTCAGTTTGGGATGAGTGGAGCAAAGACGGAGTTGATACCGGCTTGTATGGTGGTAGGCTAAGGTGAATAGTTCAGCTCCAAAGACACACATACTAACCATTCTAGTTCATTTCGTCTTCATGTCTCAAATTTGTGGTTACAACGAACATGTGCATGCAAACTGACTAACACAAGCTAAATGCACTACAAGACTGAAGTATGAATTTTGTTCTTCACGAAATTCAACTGCTGGCTATTGAGCCTTTCACATATCACTGACGATAAGCTGCAGTTCTTTCACGCCCGGGTCGATACGCCGATAGACAAAACTGAGGTTGGGCTACTTAGTGCAGGTGACTGACCTGTCACAACCATACAAGCGACTGCTATTTATATGTGGTCCATTTTACTCTTACTCAACGCAGACAGATGTGTAAGGCTTAGTTTCAGGGTTAATGTGATGATTCAGTCTGACGGTTTGCGTGGATGAGATGAGATTATGGAGGATTTTACCTTTAGACCATAATGAATTCCACGAGGGAACATTTGTACGACCGAGACCGTGATGCTAGTGTTCGTTTTATTTGGAACCAAATCCGTATACCACAAATAGAAGCAGCTATCAGCCAAGTGAAAAATGCTGTCTGTGCATGGCATGGCGTAGCGGCTTCTGTTATTCGAAATCTACAAAACAGTGAATTAGTTCACAATGTCAGTCAAGCAGAGGTTCACTCGTAAAGTATATACACTCGGTGAAAAAGTGTTATCCTTGTATTGCCCGTTTTTTTTGTGTATCCTAAGATATGCGCGATGTGAGAGAACCGTATGATTCACACATACATTTTGCAGTACAGACTGACCCCAGAAAAGAATTGCCATCGGAAGGAGATTTCAGAATCTTCCAAAACTAGTAACTGGTCGTTTTCAGGACGTTTCAACCGGGAGTATATAACATACCCAATTTTTGGACAGACCCGGCAACTGGTTGGCGGCTGAGGTGGTCATTCAAGCCAGTCGGATCATTTTCAATCGCTGAGGCATAAAGTTCGTTCTTCGTTTGGAATGTTCCAACGCAAAAGTCTTGTTTCATGCGGGTAGAAGTCATTTGTATTGAGAGATGAACAAACTTAGAATTCATTGGATGGGAGATTCCAATGGGCCTAAGTGGTCGGGTTTCAGAAGATGATCTTTGCAAGTTTTTTGGGTCTGAAAGTGGTTCGTGGATTTGTGTTGGGAAAACAATTTATCGAACCGTTTCTTAATAAAGATTTTGACTTCTAAGAGGCGGGATCTGTTAGAGCAGGGAGGGCGAAGTACCAAAAACGTATTTTATGCCTTTGGACGGATTCGGTTTTGAGCTCAATCACCCAGGTCTTCGTTGAACATGGTGCTGTACAAAGTTTGATCACGTGAGCGTTTTGTAATTGGTTACATGCAATTTGTTGGGAAAACAGTTCTGTTCTGGCGGAAGCCGGCTTTTGTTGCCTCACTGGGGCGTGCTTTTCTGCCATCCGCTCTGATCATTCTCAATTCGTCATACCAGTTTAATTTCGTCATGGCTGCACGGGAATCAGCCCATGGTATACCCACTCGACCATAATTCTAGGCCAATCATACCAGGAATTGTTACCGAAAATTAACCAACTCAAAATCGAAATGAGTTAACGGTGTCCATCTCGATGTAGGTGGGCTTCTGTGAACTGCTGTCCACGATAGGCCAGATTCTTTCCATTAACAAGATTTTATGCCCCGAAGACTTTTTCTGTGTGACTATGGAATCCAAATATCACTACGAATGTTTTTGATCGTCTGCCTGCTTTCTAAACAGACCTCTCTGGATTTGTCCTTACCACTAGTCGTTGCGGAACTTCGCAATGATGCTCAAAAGTTTCGGTGTTTCTTCGATCCGGCTTTTCGTAAGATGACCTTGACAGTGGTTAGACCAAACAACTCATTTTTCAGGATCCAGAAATTTTGCTTGCTATGCGTTCGATCACGTGTAACTCGATTCCTTACTTTGAAAATATTCACGCCCAAAATAGCTTGTTCTTGCAAATTAGACATTTGCCATTTGTGTGATTTGGTTTATATTGGACGGTTAGGAAAAGCCGACGTGCCAGATTCTTCGGTTTTCCGTTTCAGCGAGCTGAATGCGCGGGATACAAAAAGTGCAGACAATTATTAATGAACCAAGACATTGTTTCGATCAGGATCGTTACGTTAGCATCTCAACTCGGAGTCGGTGTCTACAAACGATCAGGAATTAGTTCGTTTTGAAATTTCATTTCCAACCAATAGTTAAATGTTTGTTGTCTGAAAAAGGACCTCGCGATTTTGCAGTTGATGCTTCTTGAATATCAGTCAAATGGGATCGATAGAATCCATGGGAACATATTTACTTCCAAAGATATATTCATATTAAAACGAGGCTCTACCCGGGGATTTTCATTGGTTGTTTGTGGAGTTTTTTAATTGGGTTATAAAAAGCACGCACAATTCAATACAAAGTAGTCGATTTCGTGCACAGAGTTACGATACCCAACCTTTGTACGTCAAACTACAAATAATTTGTGAAACCATGTCAAATTGTCCACAGGACCTTGAAATTAGATCAGTGTTCAAAGGCAATTCATTAGAATAGTCAGTTGCCTTGGTACCAACTGATCTTAATGAAAAGGAACCGAATTGCGCAACTTATTTCGTGACCAAATGTCGATCAATTAACCCCATGTTCAGTTCAGTGCCACAGGTGACATTTTTTAGATTAAGCAAAACCACACGAGCACGTCCGCCTACAAGGAGATCAAAGGACTCGTTCAACCTACTGACCTGTCAAGCATTAACTGATCGATTTCTCCGTGTCTGTTGTCCGTATTTCTGGCCGTCATTTGCTGCTTGTTTGTTTACCAGCACCGAAGGTTTTGCTTTGACATGCGATCACTAGTCGATTATGCAAATTCTGTGTGCTCCAGATAAGGATTTAACAGTCCAACATATCTCTCAACTTTAATAACGGTGTTGAAGCAAATAAATAGGAAGACTAAGCAACCGGTCACGATTTTAATCCGTGTCCTAGATGCACTGCTTTCTACAGAAATGCCCAACCGTACTGGTAAGTCGTTCATCTGGTTCATAATGGTCTGCGATCGAAAAACACCAACTAGGGACCTAAGCCGTGTATTACCTAATCGGAATGTTCGACAAACCGTGAAGTGTCAGCCCCGTCAGGGCAAATGCCTATGACATACGCGTCACAATAGTTCGCGCTGAGTTTGCATCCCGTCTACGGCACAATGGATGTGCATTGTTGATGACTCCTAACGAGGATGAAACAGCTGCACATTGGTTCCGTGGGTCTTAGTGACAGACAGGATGGTAACACTGCGCGCTAAATAATTTGCGGTCTCAATTTAGATCTCTTATTAAAAGCTTTCGTTTGGTAAAGTTCTGTATCGCCGTAAGCTAGTGTCTTCCCTTCTTACAGAGAATTTCGTCCTCGTTTGCCGATTGTCTGACTGATGTTTGTAAAAGATTTGTGGCGTGCAAAACTCAGTGACGGCAATCTGCACTATATCGTTTGGTGATTGTCAGTGAACTGTCAAGACGCGAATCAGATGATCCATTAGATGCGATGTTCTTCGGACATTCTTCCACTCCAGAGTTGCACGTCAGTTCGCGAGCCCAATGGCTGTGCATTGTTGATGATTGCCCACAGTAAGAACGAAGCAGTTACAAAATGAAGCTTCCATGATCTTCACTATGGAGGTAGATGTTGATGGTACAAGACGAATCATTTAGGAAGTTGTGCTTTTGTTTAATTTGTCCACAAATACAAAAGTAGGTGATTTCACACAAATAATGAGTAACTTAATTGGTTATTATTTTTTGTTGGCGTAATTAGTGAATTCCTACATATTTGTTCCGAGAATTTCTAATGAGTGAATTACGACATTATTCCATACTTTATTCTTCTTACT
The DNA here is from genome assembly GCA_008360955.1 of Fasciolopsis buskii. Classification (NCBI taxonomy): domain Eukaryota; kingdom Metazoa; phylum Platyhelminthes; class Trematoda; order Plagiorchiida; family Fasciolidae; genus Fasciolopsis; species Fasciolopsis buskii. The sequence continues at coordinate 34,452 of LUCM01000228.1, forward strand.
TTTCGTTTATACCATTCTCGTTCTTGTCCAGGGTTTCTGTAACTCATTCCAAACTGGACGAACGGTTGCAAGAGTTAACAGTGGAACTGAAGCAACTTCAAACTGACGTTCATGAACAACACGCAAAATTGGAGTTGGACCAGTAAGCAGAACCGAGCGTCATTGCTAACTAATCGATGTTTGTTCTCATCAAATGTGTATGCCGCACACGTAGGATTCATGGACAGAGGTGCATACTAATTAGCATGACACTACCACACTGGCAACTGGTCCTGAGTAAGCCGGGGTCAGGACGGACAGATGAAACCGCCTCCGAGAAGTGGAGTTACCATAGAAGAAGTACTACTTTTTCCCGTGACAGACATTCTCCCCAGAAAATAACCCAGCAGTTTGCTGATGGCATAAACAGTGTGTGAACAGTGTGTCTCGCTGTTGAATAAGGTCGAAACGTATCCTCCCTAAGAGAGACTATGGAGGACACGTCATGTGTGAGAAACCGGCACTGCTACAGCCCGGCTCATATTGGGTTTCTGGTCTGGAATAAGTAACGGTGGTGTGATTTGGAGTGCTGATCCCGGGGTCTCTGGGGTCAACAAATGTGTTCTGTTCCACCGTTTTACAACCCAGCGAGGCTATATTGTTTAACGCAATGCGATTTTCACAAGAAGGCATTCAGCACACACTTATTTAGCCCCCCAAAAGGCATCAGTATTTTCCATCCCAGGCAGAAGTAAGAAATATCTGAAGTCAATTATTAAAGAAGAGAAACTGCGCATTTTGTTTGTTTCATTTCGGCCTAAATGGTCACATATCCTCCAAAGTTTGGGGTATGAATCATGTCAGCAGTGACAATACACTGAAACTTTTAAACGCACCAATTTCTAAACGCAGCGTTTTTATTTAACGTGAATGGTATCATGTTTTACGGGCTCTGTGCTTAAGTACATTATATTGTGCAGCGTTAATTTCCGTTAGTCCGGATGACTTGGAAAAGATATCATAAAATATCGAACCATTGCATCAGATGTGGCGGAGCAACAAAAAATAAAGTTTCAGACGCAGGTAGAGGATGCCGAGATGAAGCCACGAGAAGCTAAGGAGATCAGATTAAATTGTCAAATAAGCACTGGTTTCTGAGCTAAGAAAAACATTCTTATGTACGTTTGGACAGAATAACTCTATCACCAAAATCAAAGTTGTTGCGTCAGTAGAAAACCAGCAATTGGAACTACAAATACAATTTAGTCAGCTGTCAGTTTGACGAGCATAGTTTGTTGGACTCGAATCTTTTTGCCTTATGTTTTCCCTATCTGGCTCATCTGTCCACGGGCAAGACGGTACTTCCTAAGAAACGTTTGATGACACTGAAAAGTTGGCAGCGTGACAATGACAATTGTTTTAAAATTGGACTACGTTTCTGGTACCTCACGATTTTTCTTCGGGTTGATTTGAATGCTGAGAGGAGAGCGTTGCTTCCGGATACTACGGAGAATGACGAAGATTGGAACAAAAGGGTGACGGGAAACTAACTGGGATATAAGATATTAAGACAATCGAATTAGGATTGATTGGCTGATTGATCAATTCTTTGACTGTCGAGAGAGAGAAAATAAGTTGTCGGAACGATTGTCAAGACTTTGTCGTTCGTCGAATTCGCATAGGCAAGAAGTTGATCTGCGCCCGCTTTTGAAAACAAACAATTCACCAAATCACTGAATTACAAGGCAATTATTCAAAATTGTCTATCCGCTAGGCGGCGACGAAACGGCGATTAACAGTTCGTACTTTACTTTTGAATCATTCAACTACAGTGAATGAAATACATGTTTTCCAAATGCGTTGTTTCTCTTTACACCAAAGTTTGGCTTCCCGCGACCATAGCATCTTTATGGAATCTGAAAAGGAGATGACTTACACAGTAAACATCCAATAGTTGACTACTCGAATCCGATCCAATCGGCAACGTCTCCCCTGTCGAGTAGCTGTCGTAACATTGAACGTCGGGTTTTGGATGCATGCAACGCAAGTTGGTTTTTCATTCAGCGAAAATTCTATCTCTGCTTGCTGAATCGAAACGCATGAAGAACGAAAAGGATGCGCTCATTGAACTTGGTAGACTAGTTGAGTGCATGGGGAATTTCAGCGATCAATGAATATTACGAAAATATCCTGTTTTACTCGGACTTTTATTTTACGTAATTTGGAATACCGCAAATGTTTGATCTTTCCCGTTCGAGTAATTTCATTCGCTTTTGTTCAAGGGGTCGATCATCATCCATCCGTTGATTGCTTTCGTCAAATAGTGTCATTTCAAGGGCATGCTCCGAACCTATCGCAGCCGCCTATCGATCAAACGTGGCCCCTCTGATATGGACCGGGTGACGATAATTACGGCCACTCTGACCGGTCACTGATCATCTCCGTGTTCCACGCTCTGTCCAGGTGGTAATTAATTTCCAAGGTCCTTCATACGGAATAACTAATTGAGTTTGTCTAACGCGAGCACAATTAGTAGTTAAATTGCATGTGTTTCATGTCGTTCCTATGTGAACTGGATTATGCAAATGTATGGCTGTCAGCCCCGTATTACACAGATTCAACCAGCCGAGTTCTGGTTGGTCCGGACGTCCGATTGCGAGTAGAGTTGCGCGCATTTCAATTCCAATTTGACGTCGATCCCAGATTTGAGTCAAACAGCAGTCCAGAAAAAAATGCATATCTGACTGAGTCATTCAATAAAGAATATTGCTTGACAAGACCAAAAGCGAACTGTCCAAGGTAGGAAAGAAACGCTTAGGGCATATGACCATTTCATATGAATATCTGGCTGGCACTTGTAGCGACTGAATGAATGGAACGGAAATGATAACTTGACGACCGACTGGAGTTTCTTGGTCTGAGAGATAGGTGTGGACAGAGAAATGCCTTATCTCTTTCTCCTTATATATAATAAGTAGTATGTGAATGAGTGAAAAAATTTGCCCGGGAGCACAAAACCGCTTTTGTGGTTATTGCCGGTCGTCAGGCATGCGCACCCGGTACTCTCTTGTCGGTACATCCTGATACTTGTAAACTCCGAATGGCATGCCCCATCAGAATCTAATTTGCAGCCTCAGGAGTGTGCATGGAATCTCTTCGTCAAAGAGTCCACAGAAGAACCAAAATCGTGATTCGTTGATAATTGTTTGTCAGTTGGGCTGGGCCAATCTTAGAAACGAAGATAGAATGCCCCAGAATATACACAAGTATATATAGAAATCGTAAGTAGTGTCCGGATGAGTGAACAAAATTTGCTACAAATTAGATTCAGTTGATATATATATACTTAGAAGTGTTCGAAGCGTAAATCGAAAAAGGTTTCTTCGACCAACTAATGTGACCCATGTATCCCTTCAAAGCGACTCTATTCAAAGGAGAGACATCAGCCGAAACTACCAGAAATGAAGTAAAAGCCGCGTGAAGAACGCCTCTTGTGCTACCGGCGGAGGCAGTAATTTCACTTCTAAATCAGTTTCCTCATTGGACATCAAAAGCAAGCTGCCTATGGACACGACCATATTTGATGTTGATAAGTTTGCTACACCTGCCGCGTAGACAATATTAGTGGCAAGACAAACTGTCTAGCTGCTCACATTCGAAAGCACTTATCCATCCGGTTGACTCGTAGCATTACCTGGGACATTGTGACAACACTTAACACTTACATGACAAACAACAACCGTCCAGTCGATGTGCACAAATCATCTAAACCGGTCTACATTGTCGTAAGTTTGACGTTGAATGTGATGAACCAACGCCAACTATTCACGACTGAATTTATTTCGGTTTGTCCGCATGAACTCGGGCATTGCTTTCGAAGAATAATCGGTCTAACCAAATGAGTCTCCGGGGTCAAAGTGACCGGTAGAAGGATGAGCCAATAAACAAGTGCACCGAGCCCATGGTCCACGTCTGGTCCGACATGGGTAAACCAAATTCGAATTAGGACCGGATTTTGTTTGCCTGTCAGACTTGACAACGTTCATAGTAACTTTTTAATTTCTTCTGTAGAAAGGTAAATTGATAATTGATCAGACGTGAGCGAACAACAAAAAACGAATCAGGAATAACGATGCGTCAGACTTAACACAGTTCGTATAAGATATCGATTCAATGGGTCTCGCATTGCCAAATCTCTTCTGCTTTCTCGTGATTTGTGTTACCGATTCTGATGTGGTTCACTTGGTCAAAAGCAACGTCACACACCTAGGAGGAGATTCGGTTTGAGATCGGACGGCAAGTGTATCTTTCATTGATTTTTCTATTCACGGTAACCTCAAAAATTGTGCTATGTAGGAGAATTGTATTCTTTTCTATTATTTCTCTTACTGTCCACGTACAGTGTTCATTGGTCATCATCCTACTAGCAACCGTGTTGACATCTTCTGGTATAAGTAATGAGAAGTTAACTCGGAACAGATATCATCACCACTAGCGCGGATCGAACCAATAACCTAGTGCTTTTAAGGAAGATAGATTAACCATTTGAAAATCGATAACCCGAAAGTGAATATTTACTTGCCTAATTTGAGTCCGATAGCTAGATTGTGACAAACTCGTTAGACTATCTTCACGGTATGTGAAAAGTCACATCTAGTGTTTAATTTTGAACAGAAAATAAAAAAAGGATATTTTCCCCTTTTTGTGACATTCTCAATACGTGGCTTCCAATCTAATTTCGCGATTATCAATAAGTGTTGCTTTTAGCACGGATTGCTGTGACTCGAACGGAAACTATGAATTTCAGATTGCAATAACCCAATCCAGCGTACACGTCTGATTGTACACGGTCATCTTTGTTTCAGATTGGGATTTCGTAAACTGTGTAACGAAGTGGCTCACGATGTGACGAACGAACTGGAAAGAGCCGAGTCCCGTATTCCACGTCCCACCTTGTCACAGACTCGTGGCTCACGTGCGGTAAGTCACGTTCTTACCACGTGCCAAACAAAGTGAGGATTTCCGCGTGCAGCCTTGTTGTCTAGTACACATTTGGCAAATAACTCGTAGAATTTTAAAATTGCACTTATATTTATATATATATTGCACCTAAGCTATTGGTACAGAAATATTAGACTTTATAATCACTTTATGTATTGTGCAGTTGCATCCATTCCGGATTAACTTCGTCTCCGGTGACAAGCGGACGTATTGTCCCCGACTAGCTTGCTACTCGGCGAGGATTGTCAGTTGTCAACATAAAATTCCAACTAGCGCATATCCCAAGTTAAATCCCAGTCGAGCACCGATTAATTGGACACATATAGAGATTTCAAATGTGGTATAGATATGGCTGCGAGTGAATGGGCACCAGGAACCAGTATACCCTATGCCCAAGTGTAAAAATTTAACGAATCTACATCTACAGGTAAAACATAAGACCGATGGAAGTTTTGGGACTTGACACAAATACATGGTGTAAATAAATCGGATCATGCAATCATATTGGTCATTTTATCTAGTCAATCAGACGATGTCTTTAGAATAGCAGCCAAAAATGTACTACAGACGTAAGAGATTAAACAGAAATGATCAGGCGGTCTATACACTAAGGTGTTTCAGCCTCCAGTTACGGAGTTCGAGTTCACCTGTTGCTTGACAGCTTTCAGTTAGTCATGATTCCTTTCTCGAAAAGGAAGTATTTTGATATCCCATTAGTAAATAAAAAAGATGGAATCAAAATCGGCGAAATAATAAAATAAACAGTGCACGTGATTGTGTGTTCAGAATTTCAAGTGCGCGATACACAGACAAAAACGTCTGGTGATAAGAAAAAATAACGACCGCGAACTCATTCGGTTTGTAAAAGTGTAGCAGAAATTTTGATATGCACACGGCGCGATATGACAATGAAAAATGTTATAGCAAACTTGGAAAACGAATGTCTTGTTTCGTTATGATGCAATGTAAATGCGAATTTGGTTTCACATGAAAATCACTTAAAGCCATTGGGGGTGGGCACGTGTGTAGCTATCAGCATGAGGAGTTTTAGGTTCAGCTTGCTTGTCTTAGGAAGCAAAATCTAGCAAGCGGGGATAACATTCTTCTGAATGTGAGTACAAGACTGGAAGGGGATAGGGTCGGTTGGGAGAGGTTGGTTCAAAAGTGCTGATTGCCATAGCAAGAAAATTTTCTGGGTGAGAGAAAAGCAAGTTTTACAATCAAATGTAAAACTTGCCTTGAGAAAGACTACCCACGGTAGTCGAAACGTTGGCGCATTACATCTACCAACAACGCTGTATTATTAATATTATATCATTCACAATAAAAAACCAATACATGGCGCATCGATTTTTCGATACACTCCTTACGTCGTTTGGTCCGGATATTTACAAACTGGTTACCAATCGAATTGCTCTGAGAGAAAAGCACTTTTGTGAAGTGATAACACAGAATAAATTATTGCAAAGACACGGCGAATGTAATAATTAAAATCAATACACAAATGCTATCGGTCGATGGAAGGAAGAAAATATGAAAGTTAGCAAGAAGTTGGGAAATATCATTTCTCTTTGATTTTTCAGCTACCATTATGTTGAACGGTATGAAGGATTATGATCAGCCGCTAGTGGTACGGAACCTGCACCAGACGAAAGCTCACGTTTTGAGCCTTTCAGCAGCTTATGAGTTTGGAAGTAAGAAAATAACGAATTCCTCAGGATACGCCCTGATAAACGGCTGATTAGCTGTTGTGGTCATATATGATTCAATCAGGCCTTAAAATGAGCCTATAACTGATGAATAAAGCTAACTGACACTCTGTCTTACGAAGTATGACAATACTTGCCTGGTCAAATCAATCATTCCGCCAGAGGTAGTACACCAGGGTTGTGGTGATATTATCAATTTATGCAAAAATATGGTCGGCGTGGAATGTTTTGAAGGCGTAAGAAACCAACCAATTGACAGAGTGGAAACAAATAAGGGAATGAACTGAAATGGGCGGGAAATGTTTGACTTACATTAGCACAAATCGATAAATGAAATATAACTTTTGATGAGAATAAGGACAGTATCCGGTGTTTTGGTTATTTCCGCTTGGTTAAACGGGACCGGATCCGGGTTAGACGACCGAATAGCATACAATACTGATCAACTCGGTTGCGTTCGAGCTATTTCAACTCTATTTTTATTTGAGACCAATGGAATTCCCCTGTTCCATTCCGGACATTGTTCTTGCTCTCTAGTAGTCCTCATTGGAGATCGATCGAGATCTCGAATCCAAGTAGTCCAGGCCGAGTTTGTTTATGGTGTAATCCATACAAATGCGTCCCGACACAGTCGCTGACCTCTATTCGACTGTTTGCTGGACAAATTCACATTAAAAATATCGATTGCACAGACAGTCCCTCGTCTTATCATATCATAAATGGTTGCCCAATTTCGACAGGACAATTTCGGAATGTTTCCGATCCCGAACAGTAAAATAACAACTTACAGTTTTGTCATTCTTGAATCTTATACCAAATAATATAAATTCCCCAACATATTAGGGCATGCAGCGAACCGTATTGCCTTGCCGTAGAATATTCCGTCAGAAAAAAGAGTGCGAACATTCGCAGCATGGATTACAGTTTTATTGTATTCGTTCTCTCACCCCTAATTAGACAATTGGAAATCTGGACCATAACGAGCGTGAACGGATGCTAATTCCATTTAAGAATCACACATTAATTCGTCGAAAGATCTTCGTTGGTCTAGAAAGGCTAACACTAATCAATTCACACTCCGAACAGATCAGACAAAGTTCTAGTGCAAAACTAGTTAAGAAACAGGGCACAAGAGAGTTCCGGCTACACACACCTGAAGAGCGGCAACAACTACGCAACCGGGCGTATGATCACGGGGACATTTTGTCCACCATATGTATGCAAAGTATGTTGCGGGAATCTAAAAGCCAACATTTACTCAATGATTTTGTAAAAGGCAGTGTTGGTGGTATCTCAGGCAGTTTGTTTTTGTTCGATCGGACACGTTTCATCCCCAGTCGAGGTGATATCGTCAGTGTGTGTGTGTGTGTGTATATGCTATTGTTGATGTTCATCTGCATTTATAGAAATCCCGTTAGCGTCGACTCTTGATCGCTTCAACCACTCCAATCTCACAACTAGATGTGTGTTCTACTGCTTGGCATTTACTGACTTAACCTGTGACTTCAGAGTAATGTAGATTTTCCCATCAACTGTGGACTGATGCCTCTATTTCGCATATGTGAAACTACATCGCCAAATATTCACATAGGCGATGTGAAAACATCAGTCTGCAGCTGAAGGGACAAAAATTTCGTTCCTCTAGGATTAAATTTTATGAAATAATTCACCAGGTGATATCATCTCTCAGCTTACCACTAAGAAACCATGGAAGTACTGTACAGCTGTTTCATCCTTGTTGGGAATCATCAGCAGTGCATATCCACCGCGCCCGAACTGGGACGCGAACCCGAACAAGGACGAACGATTCTGAGTCCAACGCCTTAGCCAGTGCGCCATCAGGCAGGATCTGAACGGTTTGTTGAACTTCATCACATGATGCTGCACCTATCCGTCGCTGATTTGCACGGTTACTGTCCGTTAGCTCACAGCGATCGACCCCTGCTGATAAATAACTTCTCTGTAGGTAGCCTAAGCACAACGAAGGCTTTGGATCTGACCTACGGAGCTTGATCACTTGGTACATGTTAGTAGTAGAAGATTGAATGTTTTCATGAAATAATTCGCCATGGGATATCATCGCAGAAAGGCACTTATAAATACAGGCGAATGCGACCAACAACTGCCTACGTACTGGGGATGTCACCTCGATTGGTGATGAAGCGTTTCACATCTGAACGTCAAAATCAGGAAGCAGAACCTTATGATGAACAAATCTTTACTGCTTTTGTAACTCTCTACCAACCGGAGTATTTCTTTGCACTCGGCACTGAATAATTTGCCGAGAGCAATTGGTAATTCCTACGGTAATGAGTTCGAAAATGTTCGACTGATAAAATGATTTTGTTTTGAACGTCAACACAGGTACTCCCCGGTTCATTCTCGGCACTTTGCGTGGGTATCACCACATATATTTTGAATCGTGTCCATTTGGGCTGATGTCAAGTTGGGAGCAGAGTATTTGCTCCCAGGCCAGTGATACCACACTGCCCGGTATTCACTTTAATACTTCACATCCGATAATCCTATGAGCAGAAGTTTCTTGGTTCCGTCTTTGGATGTCGAATTTTGGATGTTACTAATAACTGACCAACTACATTTGGGATGCTTTGACCGTTCCCAAAGGCACCATCTGGCGATTATTTTCGGCCATTCTGTAATAATACATTTTGAAGAGGTAAAAGATAAATGTTACAAAAAACCGTCTGAATCGTGAATTTACTTGACACGTGACTGTTCTTCATTTGCCATGTCTTTCTTCAGTACTCTGCCGAGCGCCAGGATCATGCTCACCAAGGTCTGTTGGAAAGAATGGAATTCATTCGTTACAAAGTCAAAACGGAAATGAGTCTTCTGCGTACCCAATATCAGGTAGGTTGAGATTTAGTTTAATGTCATTTCCGAGTATTCTGTCCAGTTCAGGCTCCTTAGTCACCCTGATAAATTCCTATTTTCCGTCTAAGGGTACACACACTTGCTTACTACGCGGCGGTTATTTCGCTCAGTAGGCCTGACTACTTTGTGATTTATAACACAGAAAACAAACGATTTTTTATTTTGGATATTGGCTCTTAGCCTCGACTATCCGACATCCATTAATCGTTGTGATGCGATTAATTTAGTTATAAATAACAGAATTCATCTACATGGAATTACCAAACCACGAGTTCAAAGTACTCATCAAATAAACAAAGTGTAGAAAAAAAAGTATGATGAATAGCGCCGTCAGTGTATTCTACGGTTTTCTCCAAAAAATAATCACACGGAATTCCACGGAAATTCTGTGGGTGAGATCTTCAAACACGGAAACTCCGAGATTTGAGCAGACCTTATCTAGGCATTCAGGACCACACCCAAGTTACATTTCAGGATAACTGGGTGATGTAGCTCAATATTCCGGTCAGTGGCTTTCTCGCGATCGAAATATTCCATCTTTGACTAGTTCTCGTCCTCTTTTTTCTCTCTTCTGACCGCACGGTCTCGTGAAGTAGCAACCAAAGCCAGAGGACGTTGGCGCATGGTTTATGGTTGCAAAATCTAAAACTGAACATCGATGGGAAAACCTTCATATAAGCCCACATATTAATAACCAGTTCATGGGAATATTTGGACGAGGTACTGTCTTTGTTAAGGTTGATCGTTCCGGTAGACTGGAGATTTGTCTCTCGGTTTTTTGCTGGTTTCAGAATGAATTACAAAGAATAGCACAGTCCGTCTCGGATATGGAGTCCAAAATGAACTCATGGAATAGAGGCAATGGTGAACAAACCTCGGAGTTGGAGAGTGTCATTGCAGCCGAGATTAAAACACGGTACGTTATCCAAGTGATTAGTAATTTCCTACCGATTTACAACATCTATCATTGATCGGCAGAGTGGTAAATTGACAACGAATAAAATTACCACATTTTGGTAAATTTTACCGACTACTGAAATTGGTTTTGCTAGCCAGTCGTTATCAGAGTCGTGAATGAAAAATGTGCTCCTGCCAGTGTCTCTCAGAACGTGGCAGTGAAACGTCCGCTTATTTTCATGCAACGTTGGACAACGCCGCGGCTATTGGTTTTCTATTTACCCCCATCGTTTTTCGTTTTTATTCTCGACTTGTAGTTTAATTTTTTGCACGGTTTTTTCTCCGTGGTCCTTATTATTATGCTGACCTATAAACCGGTGTACCGTTCTGATAGAGTTGATATTGGCGAAGAGGATAATGATAAACGATACGTAAATCCGCAGCTGAAACGTTCGTTAAATCGTTCCAATTCAGAATGAATCAATTTATTTTCACAAATAGGTTTCTTACTGCTGCAGTCGAGTTTATTGACAACTTCCCAATTGCTACTCCGAAGTCTTATAGATCCTTATAGTCTGATTTTGTAAAGCTGAAAAGTCTCTCTAGAGTTGAACAAAGTCAGCATGGATGTGTTGAAACCTAGTTTGATTCGGAGTTCATCGAAAGTTTATTGTTTAAAAAAACAGCGTAGTAAAAATAGTTAGCATGTTGTTGATGTTACCATGGTGAACTTTGGTTTAACAACCTTACAAAAATCACTAGTGAGAAAGGTTATCCATGGTAACTTGCAGGTTGACAATGCAGTTACTGAACAATACACTTTGGTTTTAATTAACCACTTTGCAAGGTAGTTATTTATTTCATTTTTTATTAAATCAAAGAAAGTGGTTTTCGCTAACAGGTTGAAGATTCTTTGTATCTTTTTGGTCTATCACGAAACGATTGGCATCACAATGTTCGTCTTCTCGTTTCGACAGGGCTGATTTTACGTTGCTGTGTATGTTGAAACCTTTAGCACTCGGTCTTCATGGACCAACGGGATACTGAAACAATTCATTTGGCCCTAGAGCTTACTAGTCGCACAAACGATTGACGACAATTGTTTCTCGGTTTGGAATTGGTGCGTGCCCACGGTACTGACAGAAACACGGACTGGATTCAAAAGTATTGGAGCATTTGGACGCGTGATGTTTAGATCAGGTGACTAATCAGCTCGGCTCGGCTTATACAACCATTAAACTTAAAATAATTCACTTCAATTTCGATTGCTACCGAATACTGGAGGAAAACACATTGTGCGGTAATAATACAGCAGTATAGAGAAACAGTTATATTTTCACAATGAGAACGCTTCTGACCACGGTATTTAGCCTCGTCAGATGAGGCCTGTGTTGGGTATCTTATGAACTCCGATCCCACTCAACTTACTCGAAATTGTACGCCGAAGATCCTTAGCCACATGGCCGAGAATCCTCCCACCATACTAAAGTGATACCGCGAAGACATTGGATTTCAAACACCGCGCTTTGACATCAGCTGAATCAAATTTCAAAATCCAATGCTGTTTAAATTATGCTTTGAGAAAGGCTTATTAGGCATTCATAATCAAAACATCTCTAAGTTTCCCCGTGTTTGACACTAGAGTCCGTTAGCATCGATCACTTAGCAATGAAGCCCTGTCAGCAAAATTCATACTCGTCCCGTTTACTTTGTTTGTCTCGATAAATCTAAGTACATTTGGAACAACCGGGTTGTCAGAGCGGGAACGGTATTGCCAACTTCATTTCTTCCTAGCTACTGAAATTCCTTGGAAAAATGTTCAACCATATCAAATTGTTTTCCCAATATGTTACAGGCGTTCAAATGAAGTTCAATTGAATAGGCGGATTACGCTTGCTGAAGATCGTGTCGAATCGCTGTCCAAAGCTGTCAGAGATTCCGTAGCTCAGGCCAATCGTATACCAACTCCCGTTACGATGGTAAGTCGTTGTTGTCATAGTTCCGGCCAGTGATGGTCGAGCACAATCAGCGTTTCCAATCTCCAAGTTCATGAAGTCGGATTGCCGCCCCGTCAGATGTAGATGGAAACAATCACATTTGCAAGTAACATGAAAATTTCTTCCGGTCTAGATGACCATTAAATCTAACAATTCGGGCATATGCTTAATTGATTTGTCATCAAGTTAGTTTTTTTTTCTGCAGAAATTGTGCATCATGCACGTCCGTTAATTCACACAAAACTGACCGATTGGATAGCAATCAAGAACCACCATGTTCCCTCAGATCTATTTACTAGCCAGAATTAGATGTTTGTATATTGTCAGTAGGGTTTTACGTACCAATTGCTGAATAAGACTGCGCAGAAGCACACTACTGGCATCGCAGCTAATACTGCTTCTTCTCGGGCACAGTTAGATTTGAAACTCATTGGTTGATTGACTCCAGTCCTTCTAGGACCGTTGACCGTTCGACGGTCTTTCTTTACACTGGTGCTTCCATTAACGTGGGCACATCTCACAAAAACCAGACATTTTTCAGCGGCCTTCTCGGACCATGAGGGATGTGTATGGACGATTATTCCTATCTTACGCTTCGGTCTACACCTGTTCCGAGTTTGGACTGTGTACGATTCATTTGATTTAGTAAGGTTGTATTGGATTTTTCTTCTTTTATTTTAGGGGACATGAATCAAAGTTTATTTGGGCTTTGTTATCGGCTGACCATATTGCATCAATTTATAGTCGAGAAAGTCAAATTTCCCTATTTATTAAATGTTTAACGGTAACATATAATTAGAAAAAAAATCGTAGAATGTCCCAGTCTCAAGGTGATAGTTGGCGATATCATACGGCAAATACCATCGGGGTCGGTTGATCTCTCCATTTAAAAAAAGACAATGCAATAGTCAAGTGTAAATTTTACTCACTTATCAATATTCTCTCTCGCTCTCTTTGTGCTTAGAATGAAACAACCACTGGTGACAATCAAATGAATGCGATAAAAGAATTGTATCGTCGAATTGAACAAGTCGCTGCCTGTTCTAGAAGGCAACACAGTGAAATGAACCGAGATGTGAGTTTGTCGGTGAATGTAATTCGCAGTGAATGAATGATGGGAATTTACAATTCATTCTAGATGTTCACGCCACGGTAACCCAGTACAGTATGAAAGATTCATTTAGTTTGACCCAAGGATGGCATATTGACCATGTAATTTCACATGAATGGTGCATTCCGTCAACCGATTTATTTCATACTGCTGTCTGTCGGAGTCTTGTCTTTGAAGAGTCAAAAACAAAGCTTAACTGCGGCCTCCATTTAGGAAAACCTAAAACCACTCAGTTCACAATCACCATGGATGCCAAATAATGCGTTGTGGAACCTTCGGTTTTGCCGCTGAACTCAAAACAATCCGCATGGAACAGTCGCTGTTTGAGACTGAGCTTATTGCTCATCATCAGCGTCTCCTTCCGTTGGCCGGAAACATTTCTCATTTCTTCTGTACAGTAGATTTAAGCATTGGTATATTCTGCATGTCAGATTGATGGTCCTCGAGGAATTTTGTTCGTTGAGCCTGGGGTTTGGATTGGAACTGCACACTAGCCCAAGTGTTGACGATGTCAGCTGGGAGGCTGATGAAATGTTTATGATTCAAGATCCAAACCCAGCGACCACCAATCTTCGAAACCTTCTGCATGCATGCATCTGTAAATCAGATACTGCTATTGCTTCGACCTTGATGTCAATTCCTGTTTTCTCTCACATTTATTCTCCATTGAATATGAAAGAAAGACAAGAAGGAACTTTACTTTCTCTTTTAAAGTTGACTGTTTTGAGTTTTTGACAGATTTTCGACAGTTTTTGTTATGAAAGTCTTCCATTTTGGAAATATTGATCCCGATTCCGTACAAAATCCAAACTTCATAATTTCGTCCTCGAGGAATGCTCGTCCCGTAAAAGGGAATCACCGTGCAGCCGCCAAACTACTACTACTGACTGACACAACAGCCTGACGAAATATTCTAAAGTCTAGCTTTGGCATCAAGCAGTAATTCATTTGGAGTACCCCCCTGGTAATCTCACTCCCACTGTATGTTGATCAAAATAGTGATCGTCCTACTCTCGCCATGATCGATACTATGACTGAATGGTGATGAAAATGAGCTAAGCTGCATTACTTTTTGTTATCCGCGAATGATTTGGGATTTAATGGCGCGTGGCAAAACATGGTCCTATTCATTGTGAATACTTGCACTCCGGACATCTCACAACAAATACAAGTCGTTTCATGGCCGGTAGAACATAAAACGTCTTCAGCGGTGCAACCAATTGAAGAATCTGCTGATTCGAAGCAAAAACATACAGGATGAAAAGGTGTAAACGTGGAAAAATTACGAATATGCCTGATTGCTGACAAGTTTTGCCGAATAGAACGACCATTTAGGTAGGTAATACAAAGCAAAATAAAATATTATCCTCGAGGTTTGAACAGGAGACAATTTGCTCAGTTGGTTTACTGGCGTAGATAGCAAGCGATCAAGTGAATTGAAATTTCGCTAAAATAGTTCCACGAGGATACTGGGCCCTCAAATGAACTAGCGGTAGATGCCGGTTCCATTATCACAAGCTGACACCGTCAACTCGAAGCAAACTGCTGGATTTCCCCTGTTCGCCTGCAGGCTTTCGGTTTTACGCAGGCTGGCTGGTGATTTTCGTCATCATAGTTTAATTTTTAGCGTTCAGACGTGACCAGCCGGCCGTGGCCAAATTTACCGCTGATTCACATACGGGTTTTCAACGTACCAACGGGTTGATTCCCACCGAACAATATTCTTCTTGAACTACTCATGAGTAGGAAGTGTGCGATTAATGTTTTGCACCGTCGATTTTAACTGACGCGGTTTTCAGGCCGGCAAAGGCCGAAGCATGTCGCGGCAGCTAGACTCTTCATTCCCCATACTCGACCATCTTATTGCTCATACTGTCCACAAGCACATTGAATTTGACCTTCGGATTTTGTTGAAATTCGTGATCCGAAGGGTAGGTATGGGTCACTTCGCGCAACACTTTTCCAAACAGTGTTAGTCAACTGTCGAACATCGCAGTGTAACCTCAAAAAACGACAAATACAGTGTTTGTCCGGGTGAAATTACCGAATTAGGCTAAAGTAATGAGGTTATCAATTACAAGCCCCTTGGATGTAGATAAGAGTTGTGTTATACTCTACAACGTTTTTTGCATTTTTTCGGATATGCTGACACTTTCACTACTCTCTGGAGTACATGATTTTTGTTTGCAAACAGCGCGTTTTGTACGCAATTTTGACCTTATCTTGGCAGTTGAACATTTACCTCTTTTTTCTGTTCGTTTTCAAGCTTGTCGGTAAACTAATCAGTCATTCTAGTGTAGTACGAAAGTGATTTCCCGTCACAGATTCTACTGGTATCCTAAGGTGTGTTATTTCTCTGAAATGTACTCTCCGAAAAGTACATAGATCGAAATACCAGTCTTTAGCTTCCGTCGGTTGGTTCACTTACACACTATGGTCTTGCCTGATTGGATCTTCCCTATCCCAAATCACTCGCGGAGCTTGCTAAAACAACTTCACAGTTTGGTTTGAACAGTTCAATAGTCTGTCGCCAAACAGAAAACAAGAATTGTGACGCGCTAGCTTAGGTATATGTGGCAAATGGTACAAAAAATCGGATTCTGTTTTCTTTCTTTATTCTCTTATGCTTTGGTTTTTGCTCGGTCTTTGTGCACGTCAGGTTGAGGCATTAGGTTACAATACTCTTGGGCAATACGTGGTCAAATGGTTGTAAGTCTGCCTGCGGAAAAAATCGTTATCCGAGACTTTGGTTCTACAAGTTGTCTACCCACAAGGCTGCCATACTAATATTTAACAAACTCAAATGAAAATCCTATAAGGAATCAGTTTTTGACTTTTCTCGAAATTGGCTGCGTCCCGACATTAAACTACTTTCACCTTTCAATATCGTCTATATTTAAGGTCCGCTGAAATCAGGTCAGACTTATTAAGTCATTTTTTTCAAAAGTCAGTAACAGTATTTGTGGAAGGGGCATAATTGATCGACATTCCTTTCTTTTTGAATAGCCTTTCTTAGGGCAGATGTTTTAACCAGTCAATCAACCAATCAGCCAATTGCTCAACTAGTCAATCAGTCCATCAAGCAAACATGCAAGTAACCAGACAGTTAATCTTCAAATCATCCAACCAGTCAACCAATCATTGAGTCAATCAATGAGTCAGTCAGTCAATCAATCGCTCACCCGGGGGGGGAATAAGCAAGTAATGAGCCTATCGATTAGTCAGTTATTTGAATTAGGAAACCTGTCTTGAGAAAGGCTTTTGTTAATTTTCGAGCAGGTAATTACATAGAAACGTCACACGGCTCATCGTTATTTTTTCAATGCAAACTGACTCTTGTTCAGCCCAGATTGGCTGATCATAATCGTTAATCAAATTAAGCCCAAGCGAATAGTGCTTCAGAATTACTTGTCTTACAATAAGAAGATGAGGGATAAAAGACGGGACCTGACAACACAATGATTTATTAAATCTCCATTTTTCCCTGGCCACTTTCCACACTCGTCTGCCACACCCTACCCCTCGGGCAGATACTAACAACGAAGGACAGTTTGAATCAATCGAAAGAAGCATTACAAAAAATGGTCGAGTTTCGAGTATCCGAATTGTAAGTTTTATTGTCGATTCTTTTCTGTTTTGTTGTTTGGACGATCAAAGATAAATTTCCGTATGTTCAAACGGCTTCCATGATGCACAACGAAGTGTTTAGTTTTGTAAATGGAATAAAACATTGAATTAGGTTACGTGCTTAATTTTTCAAAACAACAGTAACATTCTTGTCGATAGGACGTGTTGTTGGTTGATCATTGAGTTGCCGTGCTGGAGATTAATTATTCAAATTTTATCTTGGGTAGTAGTTATCAGCTAACTGGTATCACAAGGACATGTACGTTGGTGTGGAATGTGTTACCCACTTCTCACGTGAATGGATGTGTTTCTGTATGAGCGTATTTTCGTGTTAGTTAGTTAGTTTTGTTAAACGAAGCTGTAGTGAAGCAGGAGATCGGGTTTCCATTCCTACTGTTAGTGTCAAATGGAGATCACCGTCTAGTGCGATTGTCCATTTGGTTTTAACACTAGTGATTACAATGGGATCCAAATGCCATGTCTTCTACCCTATCGTTCCGGTTGATGCGTGTTGGATGGACATTGAATGACAAGGCGTCTGCATACAAACGTTCATGGCATGTTCGAAATCTGTGTGAAAGAATTTTGCATTGTCCTAGCCTAATATGTGGTATTCAGCTATGGTGTGAAATGTAATCAATAGGTCGCATTCTAGCATTGGCAAATTCGTCCTCTCGATGCGTGAGAACTTGTTTTTTTTTCTCGTTGTGTTTCGTGATCCCAACATCTAATTGCCATCGGGTCTGTCCAGTACGTGAGACTGGGCCATCTTTTCGGCAACTCTTCCGGATGGACTAACTGGGATGAGACGTGTGCACGGACTCCGTTTTTATTTTTGATTGATTTTTTCACGCTGCGTTATTTTCGCGAAAAAATAGTGTGGATGGTTTGGCCACTAACGACTTTCCTAGCAACCCTCGATATCTCTGATCTGCACGGTATAGCAATGGGGTCTGTGCAATTTTTTTTAGTTTGTGCATTTGTCATTGTCTGTTCGTGTTTTACGTCAAATCATGTCGTACTAGGTGTACTTATAAGGTAAGCTCTGGAGATTTCCAATTCGCACGCATTGGACTGGCCCGGTTGTGGTTAGTGGTTGGAATCGCAAACTACAACGGAAAAAAGAAGTCCTTACCTGTTGACAGAACGAACTTACCAAAGGTAGAATACGATTCAACGGTAATATTTTGCACCATAGCCGAAGGGCACACAATGGATCACGAACATACACAAAGCAATTGTACTCAGAAATCTCTCGACCTCGCGTCCACCTCGAACGCATCAAACGACAGGGCAGCAATCCCTCGCATTTGAATCGCAGTGTGATCATCAGTAACTAAGGCGTGTTGACAAGCGCAGTAAAACTGTTAGTCTCATTTGATGCCGACAAGGTGAACCGAAATCCATTCGTCTATTCCTCTGCAAAGTAGTTTAATCGTACTAACGACCATCTATCAACAACAGCACACACACAATTTTATGATACCGACTAGCCTATAACTGTTACACAGGATAAGTCGATGGAAGAATTTGTCTTAAAAAAATACTACTCACGATAGCCGAAAGATCGGTCATTGACACGTTCTGTTGATCAAACTGTTGCTGATTTTTGAACAGTCACTTACCTAAGAGCGTCACGTGCCATGTCGGTTTTCAGACATACTCGATCCAGTGTGTTTAGTTCTACTGGACTGGTTACGCTGAATTTTGGCCCGTGTTTCAGATAAATTGAGGCACTTTGAACTCCGATATGGGGAAAGTTATACAAAAAAAATCCTAACGCTACACTGTTTTCCCCCGGGAGACTGTGATATGTGAAATAAAATGGTGAACCGGTATAGAAACTAAAATAGTGTCGTTCATGCTCATTGGGATTCATTCGCATCAAGAATGATTACTGTGCTCCGTGTGCAAAAGCTGTTCGTGGGCGTCAGGTACTTCTAGATCGAATTTCTCGGACTAGACACGTGACTAGTGCAAATCGTTCATGCCACTCATTGAGCCGATTTTCATTTTCTTCGAATTCCAGAAAAGATCAGTTCATGCTACTTCACAACGAACTGATTCAATTACAGTTTCGACCAGGCATAGATGTTTCGTCAACGAGTGATAAACCTGTTCAGGTAAGCCCGTCAGAGTGTCAGCAAACAGCGGTTTGGCTCGATAATTGAACAGTCCAGTGTAGACTGGCCAGGTTTATTTCGTTATTGCATTTGTCTGGTAACCCATTTCGTCTGACTGTCGTTTTTTCTGTTGAAACCGTTTGGAAAAATTTTACATTGTTCTTGTTACTCTTCAACGATATGTGTGCTGCTTTTCGATCTTATATGAGGTCTTTTTCTCATATCTCGGTCCGAGGATTTGCTCTTGCTACAACTTGTGTGACCGAGTTGACTCAGCCGTCAAAATGATATCAATCTTTTCTCACTTATTTAATAATAGTTTTTTCATTATCATCATCATCATCATCATCATTTCACTGCTGATCATTTTTATTCAATCGGTGAAGCGACTGCAATGTAATCTCTCATGTGCGGATTCGTGTTACACAGATGTCCCCTCAATCGATGGAATTGCGCAAATTGGCCGAAAGTCTTTTTGGCATCAAATTGGCCTTATTAATGAAAATTCGTTTGTTAGAGAAACGGGTAAGTCTGCACGGTGAATCACGACACGGTAATTTTGTCTCCAACATAACCCCTAGTGAGTAATGCATACGTGTATTCGTGTATACTTGTACATATGGAGCGGACTTTTGTATTCGCTTCCTAAGCCACCTGAAGAATCGCACCACCAAAATTAATATTCGGCATGCGAACTGAACTCGCAGATCTGGCTCACCGGACGCATTGAGGAGCGTACGCTATTAGCCTGCCGTCCAAATGAGACTATGCCTCGACGTGGTGTGGCGGTTTGCATGCCTCCATGACCCAGTGAGCTACACAAAATGGTTCATATCAAGCCATAGGCCTGAAAATGCAGTCTCCTGGCCCCCGTGTTAGGGTCTGCGTCGAATTGGCATATCAATCAGAAAAATGGGTGCAAGAATAGTCGGCTTTCGTCCGGCCTTGTCCTGCCTGTCTTGTGAACCAAGGTCCCGGCAAGACCAACTGTTGTGGTTCAAAACTCCCCTAGTAAAAAGACTCCCTGGAAGTACCTGACCACAAATCTTCATGAATAGTGCAAGCAAAATAAATTCCATGCTGTATTGATCGTCACATGTGATAAGTAAAGCCACAGTGCCCATTGCATTGACGAGGTTGGATAGTGATGAATATAATTCTCAGAGTTTCCGAGCCTCACTGCGGTGTTAGAAACCGCGAAGTATGGCTCGCCTAAAAAACTAAACTAATTATCGTTATCGGGCTTCAGGAATCATGCAAGATGCTACGAAGAATTGTGGTTCGATAGACTCATATTAAGGCCGCATTAGAGGTAAGCAGGAGATACCTTGGATGGAATATTTAAGCTTTATTATTCACTTCATTTGTATGTTCTGAATGTCTGCATACTAAACCGGATGGGACCGTAGGCTGGCCTAACATGAGCTCTTTAAACTTTTATGATGGACTCATTCTCCATCTCTGACACGCGCATACAAGATGCCCCTTCGATAGGCTCCACCTAGCTCAGGTACAACCTCCATCTTTTAATTTGCTGTTCACCTGTCACGTGATTTGGCGCGGGTCATCTGGCCTTGGGATCTCTGTGAGCGCACTAACCGTTTGTGTGCTACTAGGTTAAACGGTCCAGCACGTGCCAATATCAGTCAATTAAAGCTTCGTTATCTGTACATTGTATCTCTGTACGCGCTCATTGGTTGCAACTCTTCTGCATCCAAAGACGAATTCTATCAGAAATTTATTTCGATTTCGTCTAAGTGTGCGGTCAACGGATGTTGTCCTCGTTGATGGTGATTTCAACTTCTGACCTGGATTCTGGGGCAGAACGGCCCATCGGAGGCCTTTGTCGATCGTAACGAAAATGGGGATCGCCTCATCCAAGTTTGTTCTGATTACAAACCGATTTCTAGAGAATATTGGCTCACTCGGGGCCCTTCTTCACCTTCGTAATGTGGGATTCACTTTGATCACATTGCCTCTGCTCGTCAAAGGTGTGGATAAACTGAAGATTATCGATCCTTCTGGTCCACGGCTATGGACTCAGCTCAAGCTTTGGTCTACACTCGCTTTCGTTTTTTTTAGTCTGTGGTCATACCAACAAGGAAAGCTGGCGTACTGTTCAGCTATTTTTAGAGAGCGAACACCGAATTCAATTCCGGTCAAATATCTCCATCTGATTACCACCGCAACGAAATGTCCAGGATCCAAGCAAACCTTCAAGGCTGATCCAAGAAACTATTACATTACGACAACGGCCACACAGGACTCCACTCCATGTAAACCTTAGAAACAATGGACGTAGTCTTGCTCAGTTGCTTCTTTGGATATCTGCAGATCAACCCATCCCCCCGGATGTCACATACAATGAGATTTACAAAACGCTGAGACAAGTGCCGTTCGTTAGATCTGCCCCTTATTCATCATTCCTTTTGAACTTTGTCCGGTAGATGCCCAGATCGGAGGCTCTCTGATATGAACCAAGTGGGCCGTGTTGTGCTTTTGAGTAGAGATCCAAGTGAACAACGAGGTAATCCTTGTCATCTTAACGATAAAGTAGATATATTTGAAATGTGTTCCACCCCTTCGACGTGTCAAATGCTGTTGCAGGACCAATTAGGCTCGAATCCACACTTTGTTATGCCGAGGAAGTGATTCAATAAGACGGACCGATTTAGTTACTTGGGTAGTTGTTTCTCATCTGGTGGTTGTATGCCAGATGAACTGTCGTTGGGCGTACATGAGTTTCGGTTGGCATCTACCAGTTTGAGGCATCTGTGATGTCAACGAAACATCCGGTTGTCGATCAAAAGTTGGATATACACAATAACAGTAAATCCAGTCCTATCACAAGGCTTGGAAACACAACCGATGAGGACAGAAAATATGCGAAAACCTTTGGGGTTTGAACATCGTTGTCTTTGCAATACTGTCGGAACGTGATGCGGGAGTTTCGTGGGTCACGCAGCCTAAAGGCAATGGGTTCCGGAGTTCCATCGTAAGAAGAGGCACTGAGTGTGAATGCGAAAAAATGATTGGAACATGTTTCCTGCGTGCCCACGTGACGGCTGTTTTACCGTACGCTGTTGTCCAAGGCAGGTACTGGTTGTCAGATAGGTCGAAGAGGACAGTCGATGAGATGGGAAAAAGGTATGGAAGTCCTAACCAGTTGACTGACGCGTGTTGGTACAGTTAAACAAATGGGTTGGAATCCGGGAGATCATCCCTAAACGATCTTCGGAGACTGAGGGTGATATGGTTCGAAGTCGCAGCTAGTGGCTCTCTTGCCTCAGAAATCTGTCCTCTTCTGGATGGTTCTTCAACTTACTATTTCGCAGATGATTTTCCAACATTTATCAAACTTTTTTTAACTATATGTTGCAATGAGATAACACAGTAAAATTGAACAGTGATGCAATGTTCACGGTTGTAGTAATCGAATTGAATTGAACTGATAGCATTATTGAACTGTGGGTTAACGTTACCATGAATCGAAGTTACAAGTTTGTTTTGAATGCAAACACTCATTATTCAATAAGAAGCATTTAAGACGCACGCACCTAGATCAACAGCTTCTGTGCACGGAGTGGTAGCTTTATTTGGCCGCTTGATAAAACATCCTCAAAACGCTCTCAGAATTAGTTTTGTTTCCATTTTAGCGCCCTGTGCCTCGTTTCGACCTCAACCAACATGCATCACGTGCACAATCGTGATCAGCAAGTGTTATTTTCGACCGATTCTACAAGGAAAAATTATTTCGGGCAAAAAACACCGACGTATTCTTCCAAATATGAACGTTGGTGTCTAGGAGTGAACCTGTGTGCAAGACCACATGTTCATATAGCTATTTAGTCGAATCAGTTTTGACGAGGCTTAGTGATTTTTATAGGGGTTATCACAGTTGATCAAATGTTAGCTGAACTATATATTTCAGGCTTTCATTCCATTTGCAGTGATACATGCATTACATAAATATATACATGCATACATATATATATATATATACATCCATGTATTTCACACGTCCAGTTAATAGTTGAGTTACACTTACAACCATTTCAGTAATTCCGAATTCTGCCTTGTCAAAATATAGTTATTTATGGAACAACTAGGAATACTTCGTGGGTTCGATATAAACTTAGTACAACTTAGTACAACCGAGGGAGCAGATTCAGTCGAATTCGTGGCATAAAACAAACTTGGGCTTAACGCGAACGCAACGAAAAATCTCAACATCCGCCGTGCAGAATTTGAGTTCGGTCAAGCGTCGTACAGAAATCACTATCATTCAAATTTTGTCACACATTACAACCAGGTCAGTTGATCAAATCAAAACCAGCCACGGCTCTGAGCAACGAAAGATTCGGACGGGAGAGATAAGTAGTATGTATTAGTATTAGGAGATTATATCTTTCCCATGAAATAATTCACTATGTTATATAAACGTTCAACTTAATATTAACAAGTCATGGAAGCACTGTACAGCTGTTTCATCCTTGTTAGGACTCGTCAGCAGTACATATCTTCCACGCCCGAACTAGGACGTGAACCCGGGACGGCCGATTTTGAGTCGAAAGCCTTAACCATTAAGCTACCCGGACTGATTCGCAATAGCTCACGGAACATCAACATCACATGATATAGTTCCCCTATCAGTCATTCGATCTTGCAGGCCACAGACCAACTGCACACCAGCTGGGGGACTCCAAGGTGGGCCGAACTACTCTGCAGAAAGGCGAATACATTAAATTCTACCTGACGAAGCCCCGCTAATAGATAATGTTCGATGGAAGAAGTTTTGGCTTCGTTTTCCGAATGATAAGGGCACTAGGCCCTGGCTGGTACTCACATCTAGGGGATTTTGGGAGAAAACAAGACTGCCTAGTATCCACCACATGTGAGATCTATTCTATTCTTCTCCTAGACATTGGTTATGCATTATAAACCCTGGCTGTTCAATGGACTCCGTACTTCCAGGCTACCCAAACCTATGTAACGGATAGTGTTAAGGTCCTTAAGGGAAGCTTGTGATCTGGAAACGTGAGCAGCAAGGGACCGGAAGTAAACTTGTTCGCGAATCGTTGATAGCCGGTTTCTAACTTGTTTTCATTCCAGACCAGAAGCCTATCAATTTTCTGGCTTACAGCAAACCTAGTGACCGAGAGACACGATTCGTCTGTCTCTGTGTAGGTACAAAGTCACGTAAGAAAGCAGGAGTTTATGATCCTATTTGATGACGAGGCACAGTCACCGCTTCACTGTCACTAACGTGGTCTTAAGTCATCCTATAGGGACAGAAATATCCGTGGGAAAAAACGTCATGACATGATGGACTCTACTGGTACTGCTTATCATGGGATTGTTTATCTAGTAATTTTGTGTCTACCTTATTTACTACTAACCAACAATATGGTAACTCTTCTCCTATTCTCAGTGAAGACATGCGTCAGATCGCATTCGATTTTAACCGTGAACAAGTTAGTTTTGTATCGATCAACCGGTTGAATTGCCGATTTTAAATGAATATAATCGTTTTGATCGGGTTGTGGACTAACACGGGATGTTAGATACAATTATCTGAAATGAGTCAAGGATTTGGAGAGAACGTTTCAGATTGCGAGTCACAACACTGACCTCATTCTAACCGGCTTACAATCACTTTCTTGACTAAATGGCGGTTGAAACCTCCACTTGTACGCAATCGAAACTTTTAATTCCACGTGTCTCCTAGTAGATGGCTCGGTACGTCGTACTTGGGCTTTGGGTGGTATGTTCACGTGAAATCTGCCCGTAATTTGTAACGTTTTTTGGGTTAGCCTTGTTGAATCGGAAATCTTTGAGGTACAATTAAAGCTGACTGCACACTCGATGGCTTTCTTTTTATAGGAAAATCAAGAACACGAAGCGATTCGAACAGAGTTACAAAACCTTTCCAAGTTTCTTTCCAAATAGTAAGTAAAATCTGTTTTGTTATTCTTTGGTCACAAAATGCCGAGCGACATAAAATGACTTGGACTAACAGACCGGAGTTGTTATTCTCCTTGCTTGCACACAGGTCGCTCATTATGTTCACGAAGAATTGCTCTGTTGAGTCGCAATAGATCATGATGTGGAAGAATCAAGATTACGGAATCTTGTTAAGTTTGGAATCACGTGTTCTCAGAATTTGTTACAATCCAAACAACAAGTGGTCCTATTTCGTCTAACAGTTTCATTTGTCTCCATGTCTCCCCAGTTTATTTGTTCAAGAAATGCCTTGCTGGTTCTTTGTATTGCATGTTCCTAACTGTTGATGATCCAGTTGTTATTCAATCATTCAACAGATTCCTCAGACAACCCTAGTCGGCGCTAAATCGCTTCACCAGTCTGACTTCGATTCTGAACCAGGGGTGTCTGAAACGAAATGCCGTTTGCTTTTGAGCAATGATTCAGTCAACTTTCTTGCAGTTTCCATGTTTTCCAGAGTGCTGTTGCATTTTAGTTCCATTTAGGCTTGAACAAATTGCACCCAAGTCTTCCTGTCACAAGTATGTGACATCCATAACATTTCAGTGTATGTAGCCGAATTGAAATAGTGATAGACGATAAAATCCTATTGCGTATCTCATTGTCCTATTCTATTTATGGTCGATCTTAAACTATGGGTATAGTCAGTCGCCACGTAAATGGGCAACGCCATTTATACAGATTAAAATGATTTTGTTCTGTCTTACTTTCCAGAAAACGTGTACATCGCCAGTTTTCCCGACATGAACAAGATCACCGGTGCTCGAACTTGGTCTTACGAACTTTGTTTGGCCTCGCGTTGTTGACGTATAATTTATAAGTCCACGTCACGATGGATTTGTCGTATTTTTGTCCGAAACTGTCCTGTCGTTTGACAACATAATTTTGATTCTTGTGTTTATTTGAATTATATTCTCATCTTTGATGTAAATGTGTAAATTTACCATTTCCCTGACTTGAACAGGAACGATAATTTAGACCTCATACTGTTTAATTTGTCCGACACGGAGGCTTGGCACTAAAGTGTTTAGGCTGAGCCTAAATCATTCTGATTTGGATATCTCTGAATGACTGCCTGTGAGACTGGGCTTTTTACACACCAAGCTCCGGTCAACCTAAAACTCGGGAACTATCAAACTTGAGTGTTGCTCGTCTAGGGGGCTCATCTGTCGTACACACATCTGAATCATCAGACTGACAC
>LUCM01000228.1:61842-76462 GCA_008360955.1 Fasciolopsis buskii
TCTAACTGAAAAACTATAGGATGCACAAAAGATTATCGTCTAGATTAGTCTGTCAAAACGTCATACATTCTACGGTAGCATATAACATACGCCGTGATCGAGAAACCATGAGTTTCCATGATGGGCAACACTTGCGCCAGATCGACATCAACGGTTTTAGTGGTTGTTGCATTCGCTTGTACACTGCGAGTCACCGCCGGACGCCTGTGTTCATCCTGTAGAGGAAGGTACAACACAATTGATCGATGAGGTAATCGATCCGGCATCACCAGCCAATCAGAACGAATCGTCCGAAGAAGCGTTTCCCAATAGACAAATGTTGCGGTAGCAACAAACAGGCGCAACAGAACCGGAATTCAGATAGAGAGCAAGATTTTCTCAGCTAAGAGCGACAGTTCAAGTCATCAATCCGGACATTCGGACCAACACAGCCAGACGAAGGTCTGAAATAACGAATGCAAGAGTGTTTGGTACACGGTCGAATTGATCCGGAAGTGTTCGGCTAGTCAGAACACGAATCTCGCGTGAGCTTGATTTGGAAAAGAACAATATACACTGCCAAATAAAGTCTCTGGATTGCAATGTGTTTCGCGGACCACCATACAGGTGAACCGCTCGCCTGTCTTCTTTTGCTCCAATTCTAGGGTATTCATTTCTAAAACTATTCCAACTCGATTAGGGAATGAGTAGATTTATGACAAAGAAACTGGGTAAAGTACCCTTCTACACCAGTGATATTCGAGTAAGTTGAAGCATGGCTGTTCTTTATTATTTGATCAAAAAGCCTAAACTGAAATAGATAAGTGAACTAAAAAAACGATTTGTTACGAATGTATTCCGCATATGTGCGAGCGTGCTTTTCGTGAGCCCACGAAGGGCGGCGTGGGCACGTCTCGGATTCAAGGTCCAACTTGTACAACAACCATAAACATCTTACCCACCAAGTTGCACAAAAAGTCGTTTTTATGACAGTTCAAAAACACCGTTTTGGATTAAAATTTGGATGAAATTTCACGCATCAGGTAAATCCGTTCGGAACGGAATGCTTTCGTTCGAATCGGTTTCCAAAGCGGAGGAAACAAACATCCATTTCCGGAATATTTTCGAGTGATTTTTATGCTTATATATGTATGCACATATGCTTTTGTAGTTCCATTGACAATTAATGCCGAACTGTAGACTCATTTGCAATCGAAGCGGTTCCTTAGTTTTGTTTCGCTGCCCAGCTAATAGAACTGTCTAGTGCCAAACATTCCGTAGACTGATCAAGTGCTCCCACTGTCAATTTAGAGCCACGCTCGGGACTGAAACAGACGGATTCCCTTTCACTTATACTGCTGTGTAATTGAACAACCCTGAAAAACGATTTGGAAACTATCTAACCAGAATTGATTTTTGGAACCAAGTTAATGTCGCCCAGTGAATGTTTTCACATGCAGGTTACGACCACTGACCCAATTACAATTGTTTAACATTTCACAGCCAGTTTGCAATCCATTGGAGAAATGGTAAACGTGCCAACATTTTTCTCCAAGATAAATGTCACCACACTTTTGTCGTTTGGAATTAAGTCCAACGTCCTGTACAGGCCCTTTTGTAAGTAGTATTGATTTCATGTTATTTTCTTATTTACTTTTTACTTTAGTAATCTTTAAAACAGTTTCTAATGAACACTTGGAGGATTCATACAGGGATTTTGATCATTATTCTCCCAACAGCCTGCAATCCAAATTCCATTATCCACGTAAAGATTGATCCCTTATCTGTCCTTGTTAGACGCTTTTCTTCAACGGATATTCATCAACTCCGTGAAAACTATGGTCCAAACGCTGTCCT
Organism: Fasciolopsis buskii; assembly: GCA_008360955.1. Taxonomy (NCBI): domain Eukaryota; kingdom Metazoa; phylum Platyhelminthes; class Trematoda; order Plagiorchiida; family Fasciolidae; genus Fasciolopsis; species Fasciolopsis buskii. The sequence goes on from LUCM01000228.1 coordinate 63,679, forward strand.
GGATACCACTAAGCTCTTGGACAGAAAAATCAAACTCGCCAGATCTATTGTCCGCTGAACGGCTCAGCGCTTCGACTCTTATCCGATCGTTGACTCACGTAAGTCGGGAGCGCTTCTCCAGGGAATGGAAATGTTTGAATCTGTAAACAAGGAAGAAGAAAATCTTTCGAGCCGGAGCTAAGTAGATGAGAGGGGCAGTATCGAAAACCGCAGAAGATCGTGCACAACAGTAGGGTTGAATTGTACGCTTGGACTAGGCATTTCGAAATGTCAACTTTAATACAACTTCGCCACGCTAACAACTACGTCACGTGATTTGGCTGAAGCGCTTAATTTTAGTGCATGTGTGAGTGCGGAGTGGAGTGGACACAGTGAGGAAATCGACGATTTCGTTAGGAAAGTCTTTGCGTACTCGTTCCAGCGCCGCTATCCAATAAAACAAAATTGAAGAAATCATCGCGTTTTCGATAAAAAGCCTCCGCGTGAATTCTATGCTCCTCAGGTCACAGTCCAAACGTCCCAATCAAACAAACAAAAATAATCCATTTCAACGGAATTCAATTATTAGATATGACAGAAATAATAATTAGTGTTTCTCAGAACACAAGTCACTGGTGAAACGGGACTTCTACAAAACAGAAAGTCAGCATGTACGTTCTTAATTGAACTAGGCTTAGAGGAACGGCTGTCACACGTGTGACCCGTGAGGCGAGGCATCAGTCTTGCTGGAAAACTTCCCAAAATGCAAAAGATTGGGGGCATAAAAAGACTTAAACCGTGGGATAAATGAGGGCAAGAACGCAGGTGGATAATGAACCAGTCCATACGGTCAGCCTGTCGCAAGATCGACGTGCGCAATTCCATTTGGGAGACGAAATTAGTATATTTGGGATTGGGAATAAGATTTTCGCATTCTGTTCGTTTAGTATTAGCACAGAAATATGAAATAAATGTGTTTTGGCAGCAAAGTTCATCCACTTGTGGCATTTAATTTCTCCTTGGAAAATCCAACTTCCTTACGGCGCTTAATTTGTAAAGTGAACCATTTAAGAGCTTCATTTTGTCGGACGAGGTCACGTGGAGTATAGCGTTCAACTCCAAATGTCTCCTGATTGCCGGATTGAATAGACCCACTAGTATCTAGCTTCTTACAACTCCCGGGGTGGAATCACCAGCCAAATGTGCTCGAAGTGCACAGACCGATTTGCAAGACTCGAATTACGTTAGTTAACTGACATCTTCTGGTCACACTGTGAGCTGCGTGTACCATTCTCTGTTCTACCTTGCATTAGACATTCGTGCAAGTTGTCAAACTCGGTTAGTCCAAAACTGGCTCATGAAATACTTTGACAGTCGGTTGCTCAACCAGCGTAGATTGATCTCCTCAACTCTAGTCTGAGTGACGACCCTCCTTAGTCGGATCGACCTCATTTCTTCCAAGTCCTTTGATCGCATTTATTTTCATTAAATCGCTCATCATGTAATATCAAATCTCAGCTGACTATCTGCAGATCACAAAGACATTATACAACTGTTTCATCCTTGTTAGGAAATATCAACCCCAAAATGAGACACTAACCCGGAACGAACAATTGTGAGTAGAACGTCTTCGGGCTGTCAGCGGATCGTTGAATTTCACCACGTGATGTTGCACTTATTCGTCACCGATTTGCACGGCCAAGGACTGCTGGCACAAGCAGTCGACTCCTACGCATAGACAACTTCTCTGCAGGCAGCCTAATAACGAAGAAGGTTTTGGAAATGATCTGCTGATCTGGGCTATTTTTTCTTCATTTGCCGAATATGTACATTTGCTTTAACGAATCCAGTGAGAGGTTGCCAGGAAGTACCGCAAATATGAACGAAATGTGAACACTTACGGGATAATGGTGATGACATCTAGATGATGGACAAATGGCCAAATAACGAGTGAGTAATCTTGGAGTGACAGAGAGAAAACACGATCTAAACATGAAATATCAACGGGAACTCTGAAATCAAGGTCGATAACGTGCCTCAGAGTGCGATCGGCTGGATCCCAAATCAATTCAAGAACAAGTGACAAACGGAATTAGTTCGTAATATTATCATGAAGTATGAAGACAAAAGAGATAAATCAAATAAAACAATTGGATGCTTTTCTCATCAGTCTAATATTTAACATTTTCATCTCACCGCTTTGATCGCAAACACCGTCTGAGAGGGAAGACTTATCCCGGTCATATTTGTGTTCCAAACGTTCCACGTTGCAGTCCGACATTCATGTGTACCCTTAACACACATATTACCTAGTATTATTGCCTGAAAAAGCAACTAATGTTTTCTGGAAAATTCGGGATGCAAACATATACTGCACCACAAACAGCCAGATCTGAGCGATAACACGAGCTTTTCTGGTATGCTTGGCACGTGACAATAAACACAAGTATTGACAAACTGACGGAAGTTTTTGGATAACAGAAAAACAAGGAAGCATGTTGTTCGTTTGCAAAAGAAATAATTGTGACGTATGGTAGGTTATTCCAAAATCTAGGTTATCACAAAATGGAAGAATTTGTGGTGGGATGTGGGTTGCGGGGCAATGACGTTACCTGGCAAGTTCTTCCCGTTAATAAACATCAGCAAATGAATACAAAGAGATGAGAAATCAACTAGAAGAATAGCCAAATTATGTTAGGTTTACTTCACTTCACCTACTTTTTGTGATTAGGTCAAAACAATTGATTTGTTTAGCCAGTGGTTGCTAGATTGCATTTCTGGCATACGTCATGCCAACTAATTAGGGCCACCGAAGTTGGCACGCTTGGATTGATTTCATTTCCGTGGAAGATGCGGATCACCAGAGACGAATGCTAATCACTTCATCGGTTGCCAACGTCCGAGGTCTAGCTACCCCCGGTCCATGTTTTCGGGTGCTATGAAATATTGTGAAGTCTGACCGAATACCAAAGGGAATGGTGATCTCGACAAAGTGAGCAAACAGTCTTGCATAAGCCAGCGTCTACAGTGTTCCATGAGGTGTTTCCTGGAACCTAAATTAGAATATTAACAATCCAATTGAACTGATTAAAGACCATGGATAGGTTCAACAGGGGACGCTTCTCGTTTGTCTTTCTCGTGAATCGAAGATGACATCGACCGGGCGCATCGGATTCTGGCTGCAATGAAGATAATTTTTGCTGAGGTATTTCTAATTAGGCAGCCTTTTCCTATTGCAATGTCCTGCTGATAAAATAGTTTGACAAGAAATGCTCTATGGTCAACCACTCCCATTTTCCCTGACTTTGTATGCCCGTTCAGGCTTTGAGCTACAAGTTGTCCGGGACAGTCATTGTTCTTTTTTTTATATCTGGTTATACCGAGAAGTGACATGGAATAAACAGCGTACAAAAATCCAATTTTGCGTTCCCACGACTCTGATGCAATTCGATTGGTTGTCCTCTGTGTTGGATTGGTTAACTGTATACGCACTGGTGGTACATCGGGGAAGAAAAAACTTGACCCAGATACAATTTACCAGTCACTCGCTCACCACAAAATCAGGTCATTTAGGTTTGATAAAATTGGCTTATCCGTCCAGATCCCATCCAACCCTATCTGACAAAATGCTTAGGCATATATTGCCATTGTTGTTTTCCTTCATACATTTGTGATTGTATTGGCTCTGGAGTGAAGTGAACAAATGTTGGCCCAATGTTCATAATGTGTTAGTAGTAGGAAATTGAATGTTTTCATGAAATAATTCACCATGTGATATCATCGCTCAACTCACCATAAAGAAACCACGCAAGCACTGCACAGCTATTTCATCCTTGTTAAGAATCATGAACGGTAGTGCATATCCGCCGCGCCCGAACTGGGAAGCGAACCCGGGACGAACGATCCTGAGTCCAACGCCTTAGCCATTACGCTACTGGGCAGGCTCTGAACGGTTTGTTAAACTTCATCACGTGATGATGTTGCACATATCCGTCACTGATTTGCACGGTTACTGTCCGCTAGCTCAGAGCGATCGACCCCTACTGATAGATGACTTCTATGCAGGTAGCCTTAGTACGATGAAGGCTTTGGATATGACCTACAGAGCTTGATTACTTGATACATTTTAGTGGTAGGAGATTGAATACTTACAAGTGGTCAAGTTCAGCAAACCGTTCAGAGCCTACCCGGTAGCGTAATGGGTGAAGCGTTCGACTCAGAATCGTTCGTCCTTGTTCGGGTTCGTGTCCCAGTTCGGGCGCGCGGTGGATATGCACTGCTGATGATTCCTAATAAGATGGATGAAACAGTTGTGCAGTGATTCCATGGTTTCCTAAAGGTGAATTGAGCGATTATATCACATGGTGAATTATTTCATTAAATACGATTACACCGTGTATGGCTGTTTAGGTCACTTATTTCAGGACTCGTGTTTTCTGGTTTCAAGTTCTAGCAAAATGACCTGCTGCTTTCATTTTCCTTATCGAATCTCACAACAGCCGGGCGCATGTCGCATAGGAAACTTTTCCCTCAACTTTATTAAACATGAATGACGAAATTTCAATTGAAAATATGGAAAAGATTTGTTAACCGTACGATACTTTTCACGGAAATACCGTTTATTTTATATTCATGGTCAACTCATTGGTGTTTCAACAGATTGTGGACATACACTTGTTTTCAGTGTTGTTCGAGCTGAGCGCTTCGGAGCTTTGATTCGATTCACCATGCCGTAGTTCTATCGGAGATACGATACCTTCGTCGGTTTGTTCAACTTATTGGGGGAAAATACCCCGCAGTACCGTCGGGCAGTTTGATTATCTCATGAAAACGTTCAATCCCCTACTACAAAACATGCATAAGAACAATTATTTGGCCATGTTGAAGAGGATTTCGGAACAAACCTTCGAAATCTGGCATGAATTACGTGACATACGGTCGACGGGAACAGTCTCTGTTAAGCTGTTCCAAACTCGACCGCGTACTGCGATTTGCAGAACCGAGTACAAATACCATAAAACGGTAGGAAGTGAAACTTGTCGTGAGTGTCAATCGTGCCTAGGGATGTGTGTGTGTATGCGTGTGTGCGTGTGTGTGTGTGTGTGTGCAAACAGACCAATTGTTGAATGTCATTCCCGTCCGGCTTCACCATTTGATCGAATTAGGTGAACTGTATACCTTATTTTTGGATCTCCTGTGTGTTATCATCGATTGACCCGTCGGTCTCACGGTGTGAATTATGCCTAATACATCTGTTTCTACACGATTGAAATGCAAATATGAAATAGTTGACGTCTGTCTATTTTGTGACCACTCGTGTAACCCCCAGGCAACGGGGGGTTTTCGTCTTATTTTGGTTGCCTTTCACTTTGGATTTTATCTTTCGCAACCATTTCGTTCGATCTATTCCATTTTATAAAAACGTACTTACCTATTTTCTGTAAATCATTTGTAACACTAATTCCCGGGGTAAATTGTGTCTAATTTCTGAAGCCGCGTAATTTGTCCAGTTAAACATACGAGGCATTGGAAACTAAACAGGTCCGCATCATAGTGAAAACAGGCAATGGAATACATGCGGTTGCCGACACAGGTATTGTCGACGGAAATGAAAAAAAAACAACGCTCGTCTATATCCTTCAACTGAAAGCAACGTGTTTATGCTCACTCTTTGTTCGGTTGATGCTCAAATGTATCTTTCCATTTTCATGCTCCATCAGTCGTTTGCTGACGACTAGTGAATCGTACCCCACTCGCGATAGTTGCTGAGACTCAAGTATAGTGCCGGTAGGCTATGATGCCTGCTAACTACTCGTTACAAATGGGGTTTGAAAAGTTTTCACTGCCCTGAATGCTCCATTGTTCGAGGTATTACATGGATGCACGTGATCGGATCGCTACTATCACCTCTTACTGTGACAGCCTATTGTTTAATTGACAGAAGCATACACGTCCGCATGAAATCACATGAATATAGGCAACCACACCCTCGAATACACATCCAAACTTCCACACTCTCAAACAGTGGCCGTTCCCGTGTCCTCGAATGACTGATCAACCATCTTTCCACTACAATTTAGGTACCTTAATGCAGTTCGCCTGCTCTCAGACAGCCGTTGGACAGTGAAACAAAGACCGGCCAGCATGAAGCACACGAACCTGTTAAAACTATCCAGCTGTTTATCGCATACAGCGCACAGACAAGCATACAACCTTACAACAACACATGTAGCAATTTCTACCGTGCTTGCCAATTTATCATTAGCCCAGAACTACTTACCTTGCCACATTACCGCTCTTCATCGCAAAGCAAATCTAACACTCGATCAACCGTTGTGTTCATCACAGCTCGCAGTACGATGGAAATTTGCGCAATGTTTTGATGAAATCAATACTTCATCGTTTCCATCTCATTTGATCGTGCGCCTGAGGGAGATCAGCGGTGCAAAAGTTCTTGAATATACTCATAGTCTAAGTGTTATAACAGACGAACAATTCTCTTCGAACCCAAACGCTTCGGTCTTATCGTCAGCTGGAATAGCTAGTTTATAGACAAAATATGTATTCCAACTCGTCCGGCCTCGTTTCGCATAACTCCAAATAAGAGAAAAGGATTGAATTTATTAAAAATAAAAACAACAACAACAACAACAGCAACAATGGGTTTGTTTGTTGACTGCGGGCAAACTGTTTTGCGCGCAAACGCACAAACGCACAAACGCACAAACGCGATTTACCAGTTGCTGGCTAATTTGGAGTTGAGAACGCCTAGCATAATCGTGTGATTGGTGACCAATGGTAATTGTGAATTTTGAAAATCTGAGAACTGTATTCAAACACACTGTTTTCCCTTCTAAGCTAACTTGATAAGACAACACATCGGTTTCATCTTCGTTTTATTGAATGAAACGAGCCAACGAAAGAAATGAATAAGAATATGAGAACAAGGCCCAATTTCATCCGAGGCATCGCTTCGCGAATGAAATTTCAGGTCCCAAGAACACGATGAGGATCGGATAAATCATCGAAATTTGCATTCCAGTAACTATACACACCAACATGCATACATACATACATGCATACGTAAATGCGCACATATACAAATGCATATATGTATATATATATATATACTTGGACGCATACATATATGCATACATACACAAATCCGGCTGTGAGTCCTAGCCGGGATTTTGGGCAGGCCTGTAAGTCGCCGGACTTGACCCGGGATTGCAATGAAGAGGACGAATACCATTTCACTGATTAGCAATAAGTAAGTTTAGTCCATGCTCATTGGATAAGGATAGCGAACAAGCAGGAACAGTGTCAAAGTTATGATGGGTCTAGCTTTGGTTTGGCGAGACTGAATTTTGTTCGCCTAAAATATACCACAACTGTCCGTTTTTGGTGGTGTTGCGTGGTGAATCTTCCCCACCGAGAAAAAATAAAGCAATTGTCCCTTGTCGTGTCGCTCTGACCCGACGCGAATTACCAAAAACGATGTGTGAACTCTGCTACCTTTCATGCAATGCTTGAATCGGCAAAGGCAAGAGTTCATCTTCGAGTAAACAGGTCTGCACTGAACAGGGCTACCAGGCGCTCCTATAGACCACTAGGTAAACAATCATGAAACAATTGACCTGACGGTGAACGCTTTGCACCCTTCGCTCATGTGCAGTAATTTCCTTCCATCGCATAAACATGTTTTTCTCTATTGACTCATGTTACTGTACTTTCCACCCAATATTCTCACATTCACCGGAAATTTTGATCGGTCGTAATAATGGCAATAGCACTGGAAGAAGTTCCTTTCCCGTTCGTCCATGCTCTCCGTCAGCAATCACCCCGAGTGGCCTCAATTCGGTTCCGTCAGCCAGTGCTCTTCTTTGCCCTCAATGTCACTTTGTGCTGACCACATTCAATGAGCTAACGCTGATAGGTCCAGTTAAAAAGGCGTTTTTACCTGGTACATTGGAGACAATAATCATCGGACAATTACATCCGAGAGTCCATATTTATCATGTGATTAACTCCTCCATCCAACATTCCGGGGGAAATTCCATTCTATAGAAAATTTCGATAGTCAAGTGAAGTGCTGCTTTGGCACACCTAGTAGAGACTGGTCATCGTGCAGTCCACGCCCTGGCATTTAGGACTACACATACGATGCCTCTAAATCAATCCAAAAGCATTCGAATGCAAACGTTAGCAACTGAAGGGACTAAGTTTAGTGAATGTCTGATCCATGACCTAAACTGGAAAACGGCTAAACTTTGCATCCTACCTGGCCTAGCCTGTCACCAGACAAACGTGTACACACTTCACATCAGGGTGCAGGTAGTCACAGCGAGAGCCCTCTCAATGGATATCATCCGTCTGTTATAAGCAAAGTCTACATTTCCTACGTTCCCAATTTCATAAATTGTACTAACAACTTTGAGAGTCTTATCAATACCATCCTGAGGCCCTGACTGAGCAGCTTCCAGTCTTTTTGGCGTTGGTGTTTCTCTTAGTGAGGGGACTAAAACCATCCTGGTTAGATGGATTCTAGTCAACAGCGGGATATTTGTAGTGAGATCTAGAATAAACTGACTGGCATAGTTTTCGTGTTGTTTCCACATCGACCGGATGGGTCCCAGCTCAGATGCAATCAAGGACACTTTCTAACAATAGTCGTTTAATACATTAGGCACGATGAAGTGCGGTGACATCGTGATTCTTTCATAAGACATGAGTGCTGCAGTAAGTTCATCATCCTTGAACGAGGTGCAGTTAGAACCCATTTTTGATCTTTGATCCTTTTTGCTGTTAGTTTCTTGTTTCATTAAACAATTTTTTTGGCTATTGCTAACTTTAGACGTTTTAATCGCTGTTGTGTCACTTGACGGCTTGCCTGTTCGATTCATTGATCGGAGCCGGTAGACCACATCTCCTTTGGCTACCAACAGCAAGGGTGTTCACAAGACTCATTTAAAGTGCTTGAAACGCGCTAAGTAGCTTTAGTTAACATCACTGAACACTGTTCGCCCATTATTGGGAGCAACCTGGATTTCGCGCTGGTCGGGGATGCATGGATCAAATTTTCACTGTCCTCCAGATGTTATAGCATCGTTTTTCTTCCAAAAACCAAAAAGCAACGGTTCATGACTAGTTTTTGTCACCTTTCATTGGTTCCAGTACGGTGGGTCAAGGCCATCCTTTGTTCCCACTTATTTTCGTCTTCCTCACAGTGGTCGGTTTGCCGGACGTTTCCTCTGGTCTAACAGATGGTAGAGTTGAACTTCTTGCGGGAAACCAAATTTTGACTTACAGTGTGCACCGAAGATAATAATATGAATCATGAAAGTCAGAACAGCTTCCATTATCCTGCAACACTTGTGTCGTTTGCGTGAGATTTGGCTATCCTTCAGGAGTAAGATGTGCACTGCAACAGTTCATAATAGGTTTTTTGCAACCGCGAGTCATGGTTTCGCCTATTTGAAAATGATCAGCCACTTTCCACATTCGACGGCTGAGGTGACCAGATAACTTTTGCACTCTAGTGGAAATATTGAATAAATAGTAAAATTAACGCTTCGCCCTGCTTTTGATGCAGATAGTCGTATCTGAATGAAGTTATCGCTGCACACCGTCTCCCCATCGATTGGACACGTGCTCATTTTGCACGTGATTGTCAGCAATGTAAGAGTGGGCACGGAAGTCACACTGTGATTTGGTATGCAGGAATGAAGAAGTTAGCTTCGAGTTTTGCATCGGTTCTTGCACTCCGAATTCTGATTGGGCCATAATGGTATGGACTGTCGTTGATTAGAGATGGTTAGCGAATTGGCTCGCGATCAACGTCGGTGGCACAAGTGTCGTGTGGCTAATGAGACGGACTATCACGGCACAAGAATCAATACAAAAAGAACAGTTTAGAAGCACAAAGAGTGCATAGTGAAAACACCCAAAATCACGTATTTTTGCCGTTTAAATTTTCCACACTATTCTACCTGTTCTTTGCATAGTTTTATCCAGGTCCTATTTTGCTGGCACCATGCTTGCTTCCGAAATTGGTTAAGCGCAAAACAAAAATGCATTTGTATACATGTGTATATAATTACTAAATGAGTGCAATCAAATACCACTGATCTTTGTGGCTTTGTACGCTGATTGCGGATGACCGATTCATATGTGTTAACCATACGTATGCCCAACCGAAAAGACAAAATGTGTAAAAACAAATTTAGGGACATCCACAATGATTAGCAAGCAGATGAACAAATAATGATTCGGTTAATTTGCACACATGATCTATGCTTACTCCTCATTTATTTTTTCCCTTTCCAGGTGGAAATAAGCTGACGAGACTCGAACGACAGAATGCTTCGAAAGACTACGATCTGTGCCGTGAATCTGACCCCAGGTTACCCTGGTTCCTTGACTTGTACGCGGCACCGAACTTGGCAAGCAGTGATCAATGAAGTCTGTGTTCATTCGGCCAATGAAATTTGTGCCACAATTCAGTGTCCTGCAGTGGACTGTTTTGCCTATGCTTGCCTTGACGTTATACTCATGTGCTTCCAATAACGTCAGCATTCCCATTCCAGGCTGCCGATTATCCATTGCTATGTACCCGCTGCTGTGAGTCTACCTCGAACATAACGCAGACTGCCTAGATCGCATGGGATCTACTCAAGTGGATGAGCGAACATGCACATTTGGAGCGCATCATCGATCTCGCGGTTATCGATGTTCATCAGGCATGCTTATCTGGAATGCTTCTCATTTGGCATCTATACTCGGACAACTGGAGCATACTTTATCATCATAATCTCACTTATCGAACCAGAATGTGAGCGAATATGGATTCCGTTTTTCAGAATACAATCATGATTGTTGATTGTTGTCAACGCCTAACTCACGCAGAATAATCGTCTATCACATCTGTGTATCCAGAGTGGACATTTGATTCACTACGACTCTCATCACAACTGTCATTCTGGGGAGATGCACATAGATATGTATTTACAACTATATATATATGCATAAATATATATCATTTCCAGTTGATATTCTTTGGTTCTTGTGTTTGCTAATGTTCAATAATATTTCGCATCAGTGCACCAATAATTTTTCAGAAGTTATTTTCGATTTTCCTTTACTGCACCTTATTGTGCACCGTACAAAATTTGCAAGCTTAGACCAGTTTTAAAAAGAAAGCTAAAAATTCCATCACATTACTGGACAAGATATTAGGACATTCTTTAATAAGACATAAGTATTAACCTAATTTGAACCCAATAGAAATTAGTAATAATGAATTGCTGAATTTGGATTAGCAAAAATCCGATTGGCCTGGTTTGTAACCTTGAATTCAAGGTCATTCGAGAGTTAGGCAATAATCAAATGATTTTCGGTGACAGTACATGAACGAATTGATAAATTCTGACTTCTTAATACCCACTAAATGAATGGAAGCAATTTGTAAGATGTTCAAATGTGCCTAGTAGCGTAAATCAAGGGCCTTCATTATTTATAAATTAAAAATTTTGAGGGTCCTCCACATGGAAACTGGAAGAGAGTTCAGTTGATATTCCTGCTGGTGAAGTACATTGCATGATTTCTGCTTCTAATGTTGTGATATACTTGAATTCAACAAGGAGGATACTGAAAGGCTCTCACTGTCAGAAAAAAAGGGGATGCATGATTCCCCAACAAGAAACAGTACTTAATAATACAGAGTGATAAGTAAAAGTGTCACTTTCCTTCCCGAGAAAGTAAAAAGCCAAATTACTGTTACTGTTTTCGGTTGAGACGTTTCATATATTTCCGAAAATATATGAACATGGGACGGGGATATGAAAGCTTCCATAAACAACAGAATATGAAATATTTTAACCTGTGCTCACGCTTAACAGGAGTCTGTGATCTCACGAGGTGACCTAAGTCCAGCATTGTTATATATCTTCCGCTCACCCGGTACAATGAAGAAGAAAGTGAAGATTTAGAGGTGCCGTCGTACGCCCTGTGACTAGCTGCGCTACAATTCTGCATCCTTATCATTCCATTGTGTTTCTGAAGAATTTCGAGTTTCATTTTGGCCCCTGTTTACAAATGCAGTCGGTCGAAATTATTGTTTTTAGGGCCCGACCGGATCGCATTTTGGACTGGAATCAAGTGGCGTCTTACCTTAAGGAACTTCTAACCCATCCAGAAGAAGCAGTCGCAGTGGTTGACAGGGAGCTTTTAAGTGCACTCCTTCCATCATAATATTCATTCCAGGATTGCTGAATACCAACATCTGTTCTGTACTATGAAAATGTCGGGTCTGTTCCTCGCAATTCGATCACCGATCCATGTTCACACTTGTGTCATCTGCATATAAGAATCATGGATGAACCCTGATATTGAAAAAAAAGGAGAGAGGGTTTCTCACGTTTTGCATGGGGTCTGAAAAGCAACCCGGCAAAATGTTTCTTCTGCTGCAGTATTAGGCTGACACGGTCATAGATGGTGCAACCGATTGCATTGCATTTAACACCTTCAAAAAAAGGTATGCTGAGATCGACATTTCAATAACCGGCGAAAGTGATGCATGCCGGCGACTGCAAGCAAAGCAAATCAGAAAATCACACTCAGACTGTGTGTATTCGATCGGGGGCACGTACTGAAATGTGCGTATCGTGGATATTTGAATTTCTAACCCTAAACCATCCTGAACAGTCGAAATGCCCGGGATTCACGTGGGTCTCGTCGTAAGCGGGTAGACACACGCACCGTATTCGACGAGCTTTCAGTCTCAACCTGAAGTCACGTGGAAATGCAG
>LUCM01000228.1:80083-100577 GCA_008360955.1 Fasciolopsis buskii
ACGTCCTGTGCGAATGCGCTTTGGTTCTCTTGTCTGACACTAACCGATTACAACAAACCATCCGGTAAATGTGCTCACTAAATATGGTGCTCATTCTATCGAATTCCATGTCTGTGAACTAATACGTTAGGAAACAAATTCCAGTTTCATTTTGCAGTTCTCTTGAGAAAGTGGGTTGTAAATCGTTGGAGCGAAATGTCGCTGAATCATTTCGTTAGACCGTGTGCTAGCGAAACCCGTTGTCGTTCTACCGTAATTCCTTTTTATTGTCGGTTTTGGTCCGAATGACCACACGATTGCTCTAGAGGTGGTTGTATCTCAAATGCATAGTCTACTGAACTGGCTTCGGGTTGTTACCTTATTGATTGTCTCCCAAGTAACTGTGCCATCCAGCTCTTGGTGGACTAAAGACGTCCGGTTCAGTCGGACGGCTGCAAATACATATGGCGGTGCTAAGACATTACCACAATTCGGTTACGTTGAACAGCCTCGAGAACTAAAATGTCGCAAAATATTCGAAACCAATCACCAAAGCGATTTTTCTATTGATTCCCACCTGGAGCTGGTACACCCCGTAGAATGGGCAGTCTGCAAATTGGTTGCATTTGTGCTCACACCGATCTAACTGGATCCTCATGAAGATGCATCCTTCAAGTGTTACCACCTGACAGCTTACGGTTCTATACACTTGGTTCGACAAAGAGAGTGATCTAGCCGCAATCGACGAGGCCGCTTGCTGCCTGGCACTAAAGGTTCGATAAGGTCTTAATGTTCGTCCAGGAAACTCCGTGCACATTTTCCGGGTGAGAGATTGACAACAAAACCATGGAAGAATAAGAAGGCGAGAAAAAATGTTGATTCTGCCGGGTTTGAACTCAACCTTTTGGCCTATCAAGTTGAGGGCTTTCTTTAAACGAGCACAAAAATTGATCGAGATCAAGACCTTTCCCGAGGATTGTCTCTGTGCTGAGAGCATTGTACAAACGTTTTTTTTTTGAAAATAGATCGCCTTCATGATTGACGGAATGACTCCATTTTGCAATAAATTTTCCCGATGAGTAGAAACAAAACGATCAAAATCGCGAAGAAAAAAGTGATTCACGAGATTGCTGCAAAACCGTTTCCGTTGGTTTGGTCATCGCGGGACTGGAAGTGTTAAAAAGGCGACGTGCCTGATGGAAACAGCGAGGTCGAATGAAATCGCACAACGCAACGAGGCATTTTCCGATTCGGACAAATGGACCTCGGTGAACGGGAATAAAATTGCTCGCCTTTCAATTGCATTAGGATAACACAATTTGTGATATTTTTAACAACTGGTACTACATTTCCCCGAGTGAACTGTGACAGGATATCAAGCGTGACTAGTGTGCTACCATCTCGATTTGTCCAGTCTGCCTTATTGCTATGACTTGGGTGACAAACCGCCGGCTCAGACATTCCCAAAAATATTATCTACCACAGAAATATTATTATGCATGATATGCTAGTTCGACGTAGTTGCATTGGCCTGACCGACTGTGAACGATTGGTCTTCTTTGATGAATTTGAGGGAACGTGAAATTCTGCATCCCATCGAGTTTCTCTCTTCTTATTTTGTTTAATAAAAGGTAGCATTTATCTCCCACAAGCTCTATATTGGTTATCCAACATTTTGCGCAACGAGTAATTTATTCCTCCAAACGTCGTGGACGATTTATTTCTGAACGAAAATATTTGACGAGGAAAAAGCTGAAGTAAAACAGAAATTTTGTAACTGGTTTGCTTTCGTTCTTGGATTTTGATAGCAAAAGAATTAAAACAATTTCGACGGAGAAAAATCGATCGTAACGAATCCGGCGCGTCCGAATTTTGGCGATGTGACAAGCGATCTTCAAATCATTGGATGATTGGCTGTGGTCAAGATGCATCTTTTTCCTCTTTGAATGTCTTGAAGTCACCTATTTTATTTCATGTGGGACGCTGTTTAACATCACGTTTGTCAAAAATGATGCAAAATGTTATTTGTTTGATTTTATGTTTCGTTCGACGAACTGATCTGTATAGGGTTTACCTGGGGCATCTTCAGCTTAAAGTTGGAACTATCCATTGGATCAACGTGAGTGCAGCTGCCGATTGAGGCCCGTTTGATCTCGACAATTCCAAGCTAGGAGTAGGTCTCACAAACAAACAAACATCAACTGCGAATCATGAGAAGACTCATTGATTGATACCATCCATTTTTGAGTTTACCTGTGCGATTCTCGTTTACCGTCAAAGATAACCGATGTTTGACCTACCACTGTTTGCCAACGTGTCAACCGAGGAAAGAGAAAAGGCATTCACCGATAAACAACATAACGGAGAACGAAATTCCTGGAAGAGTCATTTACTACTGAACAGTCGGTGGACAGGATACGAAAAGTTAGGCTGAGTGTTGCATTCTGAACCACGGCTAATCTGTGATGGATAGAGGAAAAAGTCGACAAATGCTACTCACTCGAACACTGGACGAACGGTTGTCGCGATTCGAAACAACGGATGAACGATAAGAGGGAGTCAATGAAAAATGCATTGGAACAGGTAGGCCGGAATACGGAAGTAGTAGTATTAATCCGTAATATTTGACACTTGAAGAGCGCGGACACAAAAAACAGGGGACTACCAAAACCCAAATGTTCGGGGTCAATGACTCCAACAAGGAAAAGGGCTAGTTGGGATTTAAAGCGACAGGCTTGTTTCACGATGGTTAAA
Source organism: Fasciolopsis buskii (assembly GCA_008360955.1). Taxonomy (NCBI): domain Eukaryota; kingdom Metazoa; phylum Platyhelminthes; class Trematoda; order Plagiorchiida; family Fasciolidae; genus Fasciolopsis; species Fasciolopsis buskii. Next base: position 82,817 of record LUCM01000228.1, read on the forward strand.
ACTTATAGATTATAGGCTGGTTTTTAAAAAACCGGCAAAAGCAAGATCATCTCTTCACTCATCACCATAGAACTGCAACCCTTCTTAAGTCCTTGATTCCTGCATAGGCTAAGGTAGAACCTATCCGTAAAATAATTAGGAGAATCACATTGAAAAGAAATAAAAATAATAATGTACAATGAGCAGTGGAAACGTATCCAAGAGCCGTGTCTACGGTAGCACAGAGGTAGACCATCTGCCCGGTAAACTGAAGGTCGTTGGTTCGTTTCCGACTCATGGCGTCGACTTTTGCATACAGTACGTAAGCGGATTTCCCATTTTGTGTAACCTCTGACACTTCGTTCTACCTCAAAAAAACTGAAAACAAAAGATAAACTCGTATTTTTGCCTTGGATGGCACAAAAGTCCCCATCGTTCACCCGTGTGCCGCTCATCCGTCCGCAAACGGATAGTGCTGATGTCTACTCGCAACTATTCTTCGTAATATTTTATAGACTCGACATATTCTAAAAGTTTCCCATTAACGTAATGTCACAAGTTTCCAAGTGCATTCGAATTCTGGGACCCAAATAGCCATGCACGAGACTGTATCCTACTGGCCTTCTTTTACGAAACGTCGGGCCGCGTGACATGGTTTGCTATGACAGTTCGAATTACTAGTTCATGCAGTAAACCGCATCCCTGTCTTCGAGATCGTTCTTGACCATTCACTCTCCGGATAAGACACGTGATCATTATCATGTCAGCACTGCAAAATCCATGTTGTCCAACTTCTGCCACCAACCTTTGTTCAACATTTCGCCAATTGAGTGCATAGACATTCTCACTTTTTCCAATACATAAACCTGCTAAATGTCATTCAAAGTTAAACAATCATTTCTGAACGGCGAAATTTTTAATATTTTACCTGTCCAGACTGCATGTCACCCAAAGTGTACAGGTGACAGCTACGCTACGCAGAACAGATTTACTTGTCACCCATGTAGCACTACTTTGTGCCGTCGAGTAAGGAAAAGATTACGGAAAGCTATCATCGGAACTCGCGCCAAAATCCTCACTTCAAAGTGAAATACTACAGATGGTTTATTTCCAATCTACCTTACAGGTTTTGCCCGTGTTCCTAATTCTTACACAGCTTACTGCATTACGAATCGAAAGGTCCTAACTACTACAATATTTTAGATTTGCTTTCAGGAACCTTATTTTCTGTTGCTGCAATTATTTTAACTGCAAGCGTGAACGATTTTATTCTATTGCAACTCGGCAGACAACATTTATTCATATGTCACGTGGTCATTTGGTTCTTTGGAGATCTAAAAATGATATAATTTTAGCACAGACCTATACATTTGGACAGAAAACCCCACTCTTATAGGAACCAATGGACCATAGTCAAATACAATAACTGAATTCCCCGATTGGTGCAATCTGGCATTAATTAATTCCCCACTTGTTCGCGGGCCCAATTAAACCCGACTGTCTTCTCTCATATCTGCTTCGAATTGTCTGTGTGTAGTTTGGACCTAGTGAATGTGTTTTTGTTTCCTCCCGTTACAGACCACTGTCACTTCCGTCCGTGAAGCTATTCGTCCAGTGCATCTGTGATTTCTTTTGACCCTAGAGCTCTGAATGACCACTGGGTGCAGTACAGATCTGATTTCGATTACCAATCAAAGCCCATTTGTAACAATATTGCGAAGTTAGGACTACTCCATACAGTAATACATGCTAGGGCTTCTAATAAATCCAAGATGATATTGATCACTGATTGAACATGTCAATTTGCGATAGACGAATGGCTTACTAGTAATGATATATTTTTAACTAGTAAATATTTCACCGGCCTGATATTCCATAAATGGACCAAAATTCGTGTAGTTTTGGGTACACAACGTTTTAAATTTTCCCACAGTTAGTTTGTAACAGTAACAGGAGGATTTTGTTTGACTACTCAGGAATATTTGCACTATCCTCGTTTATTAGAAACAGGTTTGGTGCCGCGCTGTAGGACTCCATGAAAATTAGCTGTGGTAGTAACCTTGGGTGGGTGAGGGACAGTGCGAGAGCGAGTGTGTACACAATTTTGATCAAAATTCTTTGACGTACTGAACAGAAAATGTTACACATTCCAGTTCAAAAGTCCGGGGTTCAAACCCGGGGTGTGATAGAGATTGCGAGCTTTGACAAGAGCGGAACTCGAATCTGACGGTTCCCAAAGGTAAGGATAAACCGATAGCCTGAGATTTGTTTTACATAGCGAAATGCAAACAGCATGCAATGAAGTATAGAAAATATCAACTCCACAAACTACTGGCAAGTTATTGTGAACTATCCAAATGCACATGTGTTGTCTAAGGGACACTCGCTTCCGAAGCTATCACCGAACGGATCAGTAGGAATACCTCTCTTATCCTTCATTTCACGCAAATATGACCGTCTTTCAGCCCAATATTCCACAAGATTTTGGAACTATCCTTTAAATTTTACTTCCTTTATTGATGAGACAACGATGTGCAACAATCTTCAGGAACGGGGCCGCGGTCAACAAAGTGCTGACAAGTGGGGAAGTTGACCGGCAGTGGGAGGATTCGAACCTGCGATCTTCAAGCCCAAACGCCACAACCTTGTCCGTTTGGCCACCACCGGCCAAGGTATTCAAAATTAGGTCAGAATTGTTTGGAACAGTCATTCCCCGTGGATCTTCGGAGTCTCATCCACCTATGCCTGGCATGAAATTCATCCTGTACGGGCCCACTTCAGCCGATTTCTTCCAAGTCATCCTACATTTCGTAGGCACAGTTCAGCATGTCGAATCTCAGTAAATTAGAACAAGCGGTATTTCCCCGTAAATTCGCTTACATTTCGCATGATTTCCAATTGGGTCGGGAATTGCCACGATCCCAAAATGTCTATTCCGAACCCACTCTCGTCAGTATCCCTAACCGAATGACAGATATGATCAAAGATCATTCAAGATCCGACGCATCTAACTTCTTAGTCCACCTCGCTGATTACATTTCGTGTTCGTTTGCTCAAAAATGACCCGCTAAACGTCCATTTCTGGGTTAGTTATGGCACGGTTATTTTTTTTTACTTGAGTTTATTTCACCTCACGCCTTGGATCGCAAATGTTTTAGGGGCTTATCCTGATTAAAAGAAGATTGCTCACCTGAGGATAGCTAAACGGGAAAACACTTTCGGATATCAACGTCTCACAAGATGTTGAACTAAACAAGACCAAATGATCGTAGTCAAAAAAGAATCTGTCATATAAGCTATTTAAAAAATCTAAAATATCCCCTCTAGTGGGAATTATTTGTAGTAACCGTGCCTCGCACAACGGAAAACATTTCGCAGAATACCGACACGGTGGGTGGTAACAAGTTTTATTGACAGCCCTGCCATCCTCTCGAGTCTGCTTTTTCCAATCCATCAAACGTGTTCTTGTTACACTGGTTCCTAGGTGTTTTGAGACTAGTTTTCAGTTACCATGGCATTTAAAATGAAGCTGTCCTGGTCTATTCTAGTTCACATTCGGTCAAGTAACACTTCTGATTATTGATGACACCTTGGTGGAAGACCATTCGGTTTCCACAAGAGTTCCAAATGAATGGATATAGAGATTAAAAAGGAATTTCATCCCCCTTGAACATTTCTAGAAGTCATGTGGTCATTGAATTTCTCGAATTTATCTGCCCAAAATCCAAAGTCGTTTACCATTCTGCCACCGTGTGGAATACACTGGCTGACTTCGAACTATTCGGTTCCCGGGGTGGAAGCATGATGTTCCAATATTTAACTTACTTCAGATGATGTAGGCTTTGACAACTATTCAATCTTGCTAGTGTTTAACGAGCTTCCTGGTTCTCTTGTGTTTGGACGACATCCAGTTGTTAGACTGGTTTGCACTCCACCAAATACATCATCCCTACTCGAACAACCACAACAGATGAACAACTGAGATCGGACGTATCGAAGCAATCTCGTATGATTACATTCCTTAGTTACTGACCAGTAATCAACATTTGGGCTGCTTTCGCAATTCATATGAATGGTGAACAACTTTACATGTTTAGAAACTATCATTCAGAGGCCTAGAACTGTTTTGGTCATCCAAGGTCAGAATGATGAAAGAACGCTGTTGACCAGTCAGTCACTTGCATGCCGGCCAAAGTACTCGGAGCATCAAATGAAATAACCATGCATGTATGCATCTCGTGCATCACTTCTATCTACCCGATCAAACGGAACACACGGTTCTTGTAATTTACTGTACTATTGCACTTTAACGATGTGAATGTGTTGTACTTGTCTAGCCAATGATCTACGAAAGATGATATTAGTTGCCAATCGGTCTTCCAATTACCGATAGTACAACTTCACTCAATCAGTAGTGTTTGATTTGCCATAGATCACGTGAAACCAGTATGGTTTTATCATCCCACCCCCGGGTCAGCTTGTATTTTGTCCGAGTACTACCGGTGTTCAAAATCTACAAATGCCAACCTCGTCTAGGAGGAGTACACCAAAGGTTAGTATTGTCCATTTGTAAGATGTGAATTAAAGAAGTCAACCACGAGGTGGAGATTTGTTCAAAATGCGGTCGATCTCTTCTGGTGTCTCTTGGCTAGTGTCCTTTAGACTGGAAACACAGGCACGATTTTACCGCAGTGACCGGTCTTTATTTGGTTAGCTGTCTTTCGGGTCGCTGAGTTACACTACGATGAATCTTGATTCATTTCTAATGAGCATATTAAGATGATCAAATGCGTCCAATGAAGTTCATATCGTTTTCTAAATAAGAAACAGGATAACACGACTTTTGAACATTTATACTGAGTACCGTCGAAAGAATGACGTGGTATATTCATCGAATTAGCTGCAAGGATGAAAAACGCAACAGGTTGTGCGGATTACCATCTACTCAACCCTTTAGGTCGAAGTTTATGTAAGTAACAAAACTTTTCATGTAACAAAAAAGCGTCATTATCACATACCCAGTTTTTTTTTTGAATACAATGAATAAGACCAACATGGCCAACAAGAATTTCTATTTATGCATCACCAATTGTGACCCACAGACAGTCACGCGTGTTCCATTCTTGCCCACGGTGATTAACATCAATGGATGAAGGATTGCGGAAGATGAATGCATTTACGCGAAAAAAAATCGCTGTCGGTGGAAGTGATAGGCGACGGATATTTCGGTTACGGGAGACAGTTTTCAATCAGGTGACCGAAAATCAGCATACAGCCAACTGGATTCTCCGCGTCACTCTGCACGTTTCATGTGTGTGTGTGTGTGTGTGTGCGTGCGTGCGTGCGAACGTGTCTACTTGCAGTTCTCTACTTGTCCATACACTTGGATGAAGAACAGGCTGATACCTGCATCTGTTTGTCCACGCTTCACCCGGGCGGTGGTCCATTGGAGATGAGAGCGGTATTTGGACGTTTGTCGATTACCGAGGCTAGTACTAACCAAATGCTTCAGACCCCTAACCCATCAATTCGGTTTGGACACACAGGATGGGCGCTAATAGCCAACGACTCAGATTACACGAGTTCAATGCGTTTAGAATCTCAATTAGAGTATCTGGACATTCTCATTATTTATCCCGTGTCCTTCAGCTAGAACATTAACTAAGATATGATGCAGAGTGTGGGTGACCTCGATCAGAATTTCTTACAAATCCGGAACGTCGGAGATAAGACCAGAAATATTCTGGACAACGAGGATGTCAGTGTTTTCTCCCGGACAGATAACAACGTCGGCTTTACACAACTGAGGACATCGTGAATAGGCAAAAGAAAAGCAACTGTATTTATAGGCTCAACTGGAAGGATTGGCGTGTAGAGTTTATTGGACAGACGTGGATACAGATAAATGTAGGGAACAAAAAATAATAAGAAAACGAAAGATCCGGAACAACCAACAAGTTAGCACTAAGAAAGCTTGGATGGTATTCAACTGTCAGACTTCATGCTCTAGCTGAAAGACCAGGGATAAATAATGCGAATGTCCAAATACTCTAACTGAGATTCTAAACGCATTGAACTCGTGTAATCTGAGTCGTTGGCTATTAGCGCCCACCCTGTGTGTCCAAACCGAATTGATGGGTTAGGGGTCTGAAGCATTTGGTTAGTACTAGCCTCGGTAATCGACAAACGTCCAAATACCGCTCTCATCTCCAATGGACCACCGCCCGGGTGAAGCGTGGACAAACAGATGTGAACACCAGCCGTTCTCCATCCCAGTGTATGATGACACTCACACACACACACACACACACATGAAACACGGAGAATGAGAAGTGTTGGCTATATGCTAATCCAGCCTCGTTTGATTGAAAACCGACGTCAGAAATGTTAATCTTGAGTGACCGAATAGCCTCTTCGTTATTGGTTCCACTTTCGAGGTTGGATTTTTTGATGAATACATGTTTCCATAGTCCACATCACATGGGGCACCATTTTTTTCTGTTCACTCTATACTTTCTTCGTATCTGACACTTTGTATTGGTGGAATAAAATTTCATTCTGAGAATTGTTTTCCGCGAGCTTATTGTGGCGTATAATTAATCACGCGTAACTGGAAACGTCAGAATGCACATACATTAGGATGCATAAACATTTCGAATAGAAGTGATCATTTCGTGCGCTCTTAGATTTGGATTTTCATAGTGACCAATTTTCTCAACCAAGACTCACGAAATATGAAGTGCTGAAACTGCGAATCTGCTTCATTCGCAAGGGCAGACGGAAGAAAATTGATCTCAATTTCCGTTTCCCGGGGTCGGACTAGACAGACGAACAACGGGTACTTTTTACAAAGATCAAATTTGCTAGTCTGTTAGCATTTTTTCGTGGAATAACGAAATACGCCTCCGTCACACACACACACACACCCCATACACACACACAAACTTCCTCGCTAGCAAAAACGCGAGGCATTTTCACGGTTTGGCACTGTCACTGAATTGAAGACTGTCACTACTATCTTTTTGTAACGACGCCGATTTATGTTTGCCTATTTGTTGACGTAACGTCTTCCCCGCTCTGCTTACGTTGGACGTTGTGCAACCACACTGGAAACGATCAATCCAACTAGATTTGGGGCAGGGATAAAACGTACTCACCGGGGACGCAGATATCCGAGCGACCATGAGCACCGCTATCGGTCCAGTTCCATCGTCGACGTGTTTGACCCTATAGTCCAGACGTTTGATGGTTATTTCGCCAACTTTGTAGAACATGTCCGAACAAACGCGTATTTGAGAAAAAATATTTTCAACGAGGAGGAAACAGATAATTATTTGCTCGTGCGAACTAAGTTGAAGAAATACGGATCGAACTATGTGCAATTTCGGATCGGACTGACCCATTGCTTGAAAGAGATTGGTAGTGGATGTTGACTCATTTCAGCGACCACCCTTTGCTGGAAAAATCTGGCAGCAATGTCTGCAAACTTTTTTCGTAATGTCACTCGAATCTGATTTGAATCGTTAGGTGCGTGAAGGAATGGCAAGTCCATTTACAAATCACACGTCGATTCGTAGGAGGAATTATCTTCGGTCAGGCAAGGCAAACTAGAGCACTAGCATAAGGGTGGTTGGACTGAAGAATACCGGATACGCATACCTAAAGGGCGACAGTAACCATGAAACCAATCGTGTGCTTCCGGGTAAATTTCGTTCATCCTCGATATCATAGTTGGCATGGTGGGATCATACTCAGTCCCATGCAACTCCAGGTTTCACGTTTTCAAGGTTTCTCATTCACTTTCGCAAGGATACCTAACTCCAAAATGTAGGGAGCATGCTTCTTTCACTATATTCAAGGTTTGTAAAGTTATACACGAATTAAGTCTTACAAAAATTGACCGAGATCAAACGCAACGTACTCGGACAGCGAAAACACGCTTCCTGCAAGAGTAGGTCTATATTGTTTCGAGAAACGATCAAATATGTTATGGTTCAATAACAATCAATTCAAACTTTCGTTCAGAGCTAGGAATAGTTAGGGATTGACTTTGCCAATCTGCCTTTTTCTCGAATGTACGACGGTTTGTTATCATTCTGGAATGCAAAAAGGGAGAGAAACTCAACGTTTCAGACTACACAACCTCTCTGATACGATTTCAACTTCGTTGCAGTTTCACGCGTCGTGGAAATCCACAATCAATATTTCTTGATCCGATTAGCGCTGGGAATTGGAAACTGTTTCCATGTAGGAACGAACAAAACGAAAAAGATGACCTAATGATCACACAGCGATGCGGGTGGAACAGATCTTAGATTCATGCTAATAACTTACTATCATTACACATTCCAAACACTATGATGCAATCGGTTTTGTATACCCTGCACTCTATTATCCGCAAAGGCGATAGGCATTGATAATTGGTACGTTAGATCACTTTTTAAGTGAAGTATGAATAGAAGTGTGTGCGAAATCGTTTGATTGCCACTCAGTCGAGAAACACCAGGGCGAACAAAGCAATTCCCCAATTGGGGCGTTTCAATGGCGTTCGTGTTTCCATCCCGAGAATTCACGAAACGTTGTGTGGTTGTATCCGGCACAGGAGATTTTATTGTTAAAATGTGAAATAAAAAATTGTCTCTTCTAATCCGTTGTTCTCGCGAACGCGTTATCAGTCGCATGCTGTCAAAATGTGATTGTCAGTTTTTGACATGTTTACTCCCAGAAAAGATAAGATCACGGCGACTGAAGTATGTCACACAATGACAGCCTCGTTGATACCGATTGACGGATTGAGGAACGCGTTGGAAACAGTGCAGACAAATGACGTTTCTTTTTCCAATAACACATGCTCCATTCATCCCCGAAATCGAGCGTTAAATTTAACGAGAACTGCATGAAATCAGTCTAAATTCATCAGACATGGGTTAAAACAAATCAGCATGCATAGTTTTCTCAGGAGTGTTTTCACATACGAAAGTGTAATGTTTCGACGAAAACGACATGTATAGAATCGATAAATTTTTTTGCCTTCTGTGTAAGCTAAAACTGATTAGACGATAAAGCAGTTTGATAAATCTTCAGTGTGATTTTCTTACAAACACGTAGTATACGTTCATATTCTGCATCGGTCAAATTGGAATAGGTTTTAAAGTTTGATCTAGAAACTAAAATATTTTCGCAATCAATAAGAGACCAAGTGACATTTTGCAGACATGACCAATAATTTCCAATTGCGTAGTATTTAGTTCTACGCACTATACTCAGGATTCGAAGATCCGATTAGTCAAATGAAATTGCTCCCTAATTTATCCAACAAGACCTTGTGAAATGGTAACACTTGAACCATTACTGTGGTTGTTGTCGTCGGTTGTCGATTGTGAGTTCCACCTACGATTTGCGGCCATTGCCTCTGGTCAGGTACGCGTACACGACACCGTCTTCCACGAAACGTCGGCGGAAATACCGTGTGATTCCCAAATTGGCTTATCCGCTGTGCAGGATCTACTCCAGTCTGATTTGGATTGTTCGTTTTAGGCCATCGACACGCGACGTACACGTGAACTGGGAAATGTATGAAATGTATTATTGGTGAACACCGATAAACGGGAAAAGGGATACTCATTGATTGTGTCATTCGGCCTTCAAGTTAAACCAAATCAAGTCAACTCAAACAACGCTTTCAAGCTCGCGAATTGTGCTGATTTTTTGGTATATGGTAGACAAATACCGAAATACTGGGGACGTGCATCAATGTGCAGTTGAATTGAATGCGAATTAGGACAAATAGTCAACTGAGGGAGAATAAATGTGCGTGTGTAAGATATCTTTTTGTCTTTCATCTTTTAATTCCTTTTTATTAATAGAACAACACTGTGCATCGATTTTCAGGAAGGGGGTTGCGGCCAGCAGAGGGCTGCCAAGTGGGGAAGTTGACCGGCAGTGGTCGGATTCGAACCCGCGATCTTCACGCCCGAAGGCCACGACCTTATCCGTTTGGCCACCGATGTGGTGTATCGTTGAAGGGGATCTTTAAGATTACCCATAGCCACTTCGTGACTGATATATGAGCAAAAAAGATTGAGAACAACGTTGCACCCCTAGGGGTAAGTGTAACAAGACAGAACCCTGATTGCGGGAATATCTGAAGAATGAGAAAAAGCTTCGGGAAATGCCATGTGAAGACCGTGACTATTTTTTGAATTGTATTCAGCCTGCAAATCTATAACAGGATCTAGAATTGGTTTTGAAAAATAAAAAAGTACTCTTATATTATTGCCAGTTCTTAGAAAGTGTGCCGACAGTTTTGGGGTTTTAAGGATATAAACAAAATCATTTTTCTTTTAACCGGGGGATGATGAAATCGCATTTATTCGAACAAACTCTTTACAAAAGACCCTTTTTGTTTGAGAATATGTCCTAAGCCTAGATAGTTTTCAGTGTTACGCAGGTACGCTGTCTCGGAGCAAAAGTAAATCCAGCATTTCATCCTAAACGAACGGCTTGCTCTGTTCGTTGGTGCCTCCGCCTTTTACAGGCGGGGTATTTAACACTCCGTTGCACGCACGGATCTAATCTACGATTAGTCCGCTTAACAAGATTTTTATCTTTTTTTTACTTTCTTCATTAATGAAACAACAATGTACATGATTTTTCAAGAAGGGGGCCGCGGTCAGCGAGGGCTGCCAGTTGAGGAAGTTGACCGACCGTGGGAGGATTCGAAACCGTGACCAAACGCCAAACGCCACGACCTTTTCCGTTTGGTCACTGCCGGCCATCTATACTACTACTCAACAAGATGACTAACCAAAGCACCGAAGTTTCTGATCCTCGGTCATGTGATTTCAGACATTAAAGAAAATCACCGGAAACTGTACGGATGCAGCAGCCGAATTAGTAAAACCAATCGCGGTGTTTGAAACTTCGACTATTTCATCATTGAAGGTTCTGTAAAATGAAGTCAACCTGTTCCGGATAAATCGATTCGATGGGACCCCAGATGAGAACACAATTTTGGTAAAATAGAATATGCGAACTAGCTGAAATCGTGTCAAAAATGTACGCCAATAAAAGGCAATGTGGATTGCTAGGCACTAACAGGACCCGAAATCACGATGCACACGTCATGGTCGGACAAAGGACAAACGATACTCCTCGATCAAATCCAATTAGCCGATAGGAAAACGGAATAATGGAACTCATCAACCGTAGAGCTCACTAACGAGATTAACTACAACCTATCCGAATGACATTTGCTGTGATGAAACCGATTAGAGTGGCCAGAGTGAGTCGCCGTCTGGTCTGGCACGACCTTGGACTATTGATCTACTTACGAACTAATCACATCGAGGTAAGAAAAGTAAACTGGATCCGAGATTCCGGGTGTTCGGTAACACTGAAAGGCATAACATCTGGTTTGCCTTAGCTACAATGGATCATATCACACGTGACCCGTGACCTCAACGAAGACTTGCAAACAACGCGGCTTATTTCGGCTTTTAATGAGCTGAGCGTTTGATTTGATGTTCGGACAGGCTAGTTCGGATTCTTCGAACGATCACTGGGAAAACTCGAAAACGTGTCAGATTTTTTCACTTATTTGTTCCTTTCACACAAATCACATCGTGTAATACAACTTCTGTGTTCGCTTTTCTTCCCCGTTTGGAGCATACGTTGTTCTCAAGAAAGAATTTTTCTCAATGGCCTACGATTTCTTGTAACAAATCGTTTTCGGTCAAAGGGTTTCCTTGTGAACAGGAAAAAGAACCGTGGACCTGTATCCATGATTTTGAAAGTGAAATTGTTTATACTGTCCAAAATATGAAAGCCAAGTGAGATTGTAGATTACTGGCCAACTTTCCCAGAAATTTCCACACATATTTTTTAAATCTTTGAGTTGAGATTCAGTCATTTGGAAAGGAACGAGCAAGCTAAATGTGGTCAATTGCAAGCCACGTATAGAATGCATAAAAGAATGGGGTTTTATGTGTCAAATGTGCCCGGAAGTCAAAGGAGAACGTTCAGAAGAGTCCGTGGTGAAATCCGAGTCTGAATGCTACATTTCCGTACGCGAAATCCCGTACGATACAGCGTAAGCATCTTCAAAATCGGTATATCATTCACTAGGCCTAACTCAGATATCTTCCTCACAAGTTTGACGAAGTTTAACAAGCCGCGATAACTTTGTTTCGTGATACCGTTGAGTTCACTTTTGTTTCTCCTATCCGTGATCACATTTGGTGCAATTGATAAACAGTGACCGAAACTGAAATTGGCATACCATTTTAATTCTAATTGAACTGGTTACAGTATTGATTGCTGAAATTATTCGAGTGGATGAGTTATGAATAACTAATGTTAAATTAACCAATTAATTTTGTTTGAATCTTCTTAACACTCCTGGGCATCCCCCGAATTGGTGAAAGTACAAGTTCGCTCAACTGGTGCACTTCAAGTTAGGAAGTTAGGGGACCACATTCTCGGGAATATTCTGAGCATTTGGTCTAACTCAAATGACTTCATCTAACCGAAATAGGGGTATTTGCCCAATACGATGGAACGAACAACACTTTCAAGCAAACTTCTATTCACGAAATTATTCATTACACGATATCTTCACTCAACTCACCATTCAGAATCTATGGATGCCCCATTAAACTATTTTATGCTCGTTAAAATACATTAGCGCAGCATATCCACCTCTCCCGAACTGGGTCACTCACCAAAGTCGAGCGACTAAGACAAGAATGGATTTGACATTTCGCTAAGCCGGCAAGATTTCAGCGGTTCGTTGGACTTCTCCACATGATGCGACACAGCGATAACTAATCTGGACGGCACTGGGCCACTGGTGCTGCTTGAGTGACGAGAAATTTCGTCACGCTGGAGGAGTCAGTGTACCGGGAGTGTTATGATCCATAGCCATTAGGGTACGCTGCACAGTGAGACGGAGACCTGTCTACCGTGATCCTGAAAGGTTGATTGGTGAGAAGAAATAGCGGACAGTGACAGACAAAGAGACAGCAAGTTTCTATCTACCACTAGAGTGACCGCGAGATCTAAGGTTCGAACGTCTGATCAACTTGCAGTGACGGACGGTTAAACAAGATGACTCTCATTATTCTAGCCATCTATCCATAGGAATCGACTACTGTAGGCCAAGGACCCATGATCGTGGGACTCAGTAGTGGCTACGTTCTACTTGTGAAATCGAACCGGTTTACCGACTATCCCGGGCGTCTACCTTACAATCACTGATTTCGGATTGTATCCCAATTCCGGTGGGACGAATATGCGCGACTGGTGATTCCATAGCAGAAGGAAGTAGTCGCGTAAAGCCTCTGTAATTTTTCAATGGTGAGTGGACGGGCTACATTAGCAATAATTGGCTTTCGTTGAACAGAACTCGGAAGGACATCCGGTTTCAAATAAAACGTTCAATTGGGAAGCGTTTTTACGTTTTAGAACCGCGAACAAAGATCCTATGCCTGTGATTGACTAATAGTTATGAAGAAATACTACCGATCTATTCATTGATTTTTCATAAATAACACTTGTCTACTTGCCAGGAGTGTGAACTGGTAAAGAGTTACGAGAATGAAGAAAACGAGTCTAAGAACAGCGTACTGGACTAAGGCTGTTGGTGGCATAGATGTGTGTTCCTCTGTGGCTTAGTGGAAGATCCCGTCGGAAACAACAGCTTGAAACCGTCTTTCACTAAAAGCAAACAGGAATTCCAGTAGCCGGTCCAATAGGTAAACAACCTATGAGGTACTGATCGCTGAGTTTGACGCTAAGGTATCAAATAGTAATCGATAGGCCATTATTACATCACCAGGGCATCCATTCAGTAGGCAATAGTATTCCTTCTTTGCGTTTGGCATTCTTCTTTGATATTGGACCTAGTAAATGAAAGTGAAATCGAAACTAGGCATCTGGTTTGTTTGTCTGACGACTTAGGGATGGACGATGAAGTAGGGTGGAGGTGAATCGAAGTTTCGCCCGAAGATGCTGACCTTTTGGGTTGCACCCGATTGTTTCCATTTTGACCTTATAACTAAGTGGTCATTCCGTTTCAATATAACTAATTTCTTTATTCGTTATGAATAGATATTACTGGCTTGAATTCATGGCTTCTCAGTTAGTTGAATCTATTGCTACTCGTATGATTCCCCGAGTGATCTGATTCACTTAATCTGTTCTGATGATAGCGAGTTGAAAATTGCACTGCATCAGCTAACCAGGAAGTCTCTCTACTTTTGCTGATGGTACTTTCTCATGCTACGAGGCTGAGAGGTTGCCTAGAGGTCGACAAAATGATTGTTCGTCCTTGTTTCGTGTCCCGCTCCGATCAGAGCAGAAGTACACAGCTGATCATTCGTAACCGGGATGAAGCAGATGGTTGGTGCTTTAATGGTCTCTCAGTGGTGAACTCAGATTTGACCATTGATCTTCTCATTTCGTCTCTCGAAGCAGCACACACTGGCTGGTTCTCCTCCTCGATTCGCCTCCTGGAGAAACACGTTAGTGTCGTCGCTGTCTAAAACAACCGTTGGCTAATTCTCCCGGCACGGATATTCTTACAATAGAAATTCGAACAACGAATATTTGTGCGTTAGAAAAACGGGCTAGTTTACTCCGAAACGCGGACACCAAGTGCAACCTTTTACGTGCCTAATCGGCCACTGGACAGGTTCCTCACTCACGCAAACAACAACGGCCTGTTTGTACCCAAAACTATCAATCCCATAAAAAAGGCATGTAAATTCCGGAAGTATGAAGAGATTTCCATTGTGATTGGGATTCCGTAACGATGGTGACCGGTTAATAATTAACCTATCTATTTCATTTCAAATATCGATTCAATCTTTAAAGTGATCAAAAATTATAAAGCAGTATATAGTGACCATTAACGTCACACTTGTGCAGTCTTCGTGCACGAGATCTGTTGAAGAGTTTGTACTGTTGCGACACTTTGAAGAAAACTGTGGGAATCTTACTGGTTTCTCGGTCGACACAGTGGTGAGCAACATTCTCACGGAATTGCTGAAATTTCCGAATTTCGATACATGCACACGTCACACTCATCGTTTATCCGATTTCGTAATGTAACATTTTGTTGGCAGTTTAATGCTATTGCACTACTCGTTTTCCCGCGTAATTTCGTCTCACATTTTGGCTAAAGTGGATCGACGTGACCGAGGGTCGATATAAAATTGGTCATAGTCGAAATCCGGTTTCCGACTTTTCATAGCCCCAGTATCCGCGGTCAGTTCAAGCTCTCGTTAAAATGATCACTCCATTCGGACAAGTCGACAACCACTGGTAATTAGATAGCAAACGACCAGTTGTGCGAGTGATGCACACATTTTTATGTCTAGGCAAAATGAAATATTTCTACTATTCATCTTCCGAAATCAATCCAGACTAAATCCGGTCGGAATGGAGCATTTTACATTCGCTTCCCAAAACCACGTCTATCGTTCGTTCATATAGGTGATTAAGGCAAGTTTTCATTCATTCCAGTTGTCTCGTATCCTTTTGGAATTCAATGATTTCCCAAACAGTGGAGTTCCCGGCTGCTATTATGACCCGGTGTTCGTCTGACATTACTTGACCCTCGTTAGCATTGGGTCTTTTTTGGCTTCTATATGTTCTTCATCAAGATGTATTTGTCATTATTAAACTCAAGGCCGGAGGATCAATGCTACCGACAAGTACTTGTAGTTCAGTCACGTGATATTCCTTTAAAACAGTTAGTTGTTCAAAACACGTTGTTTTTTCTTTCACACATTTCACAAACAAAACATTTTGAACAAGTGAAAAAAAATTGTAAACTTGTTTGTAAAGATTGCGGATATTCACACATTTTCGTCAATCTGGGGACACTTTTCTGATTGTCAAGAACCAATAATCTACGATCGTGTGCATACCAGTATGAACGGCTTAAAAAACTGGGTGAATTCAGTTATCGGATTTAGCAGTTGCAATCCTGTTGATCACCAAGTATCGAATTCCGTCAGAGAAAAGGATCCTGAACTAACTTGTGCGCTAGAAGCATTGTTTTAGGCAAGATCTCTTATACTAACGTCAGGATCAACAGCTCAGTCGATAACATGGGAAAAAGTGTGGACATTTTAAATAGTAAGCTGACCAGTGTGGATGAAGTCAGACCGTCCGGATGCGGTCCTCGAGATCCAAACAGGTCATGGTTAGAGGCAGCTGAGGATATGGATCCGTATCGCAGTTAATAACACTCTTACATTCGATATCACTTAACTGAACTGTGTTGCGTTTGGAAAATCGGGGTATGCTACACTTGCAATAAAATTACTAACATCATTCAATTAGGCCGAAATAATCAGCTTGGTAGCCGAATCCACAAGCATTGCATGCAACTTCTGTTAGTCCACCTATTCCCTGGGCGATTTTCGTTCACTATCAGGCGTAATTTTGAAAACTGATCACGGAGATAAGTTTCATTAGTTGTTCATATTAAACTACATTAAAAATTACATGAAGAAACAATATTTGTCCTGCACTATCGCGTTGCGAGACATAAGTCGCGTCAGTTTGCGTTTCCCAATGACTGATTCCCACGGACCCTAGCGAGAAAGTTCGAGTTCGGTGAAAACGGTGACTCGAATGTTAGTCATAAACACCCGGGATTTGTGATATTCTGAATCCGGATGCTCGATTGAATCACTCGCGTAATAGTTATAGTGTTTACTTGCATCCTTACTGCACTTGAAGATCCGAAGTCGAAACTTGGCAATCCTATGACACGAACCAAGCAACATCGGGGTGACCGAGTGAGACCAGAACGCAAATAGCAAGGATCGACCGAATTAGTTCGTGGCATTAGCCCGAAAACAAGAACAGAAACGAAAAACAATGTGAAATAGAGTCAGCCACACTAACCAAAACAGGACCACATTATTTGCCGGTATGCTGCAGGTAATCGGCTAGATGCGTGTACCCTAATATTGGCACGACTCGTGAGGTGTTACGCGTAGCGGACGTACCTAAGTGTTTGGTGTCCGCACTCAAATACTCTACGTGCTCGGACAAGCGGGATACGGGAAAACTGGTCAGTATCTAGATGATATTGATTCGGAAAAAAGCCTTGACTGAATAAAGTCGATGGGACCGAATGGAATCGAATGTTTGCTGTTTTTAATATAAAATCAAGTGGATAGAAACATACCAAAACAAAATAAGAACATTTAATGCGGTTTACTAAGGGTAATATGTTTTTGACTGAAATATTCCATAAACTACTTCGGTTGCTAATTGTGAATGATATAATGTTCAGTCACGTTTCAGTTCCTTGAAAATTACCACTGAGCACATTGAGAAAACACAAGTTGGCGAACAAGCTCGTTTTCATTGAATTGAAACAAGCCAAGGACCCGGCTGTACTGAAATAGCTAAATAAGTATATTAAGTTCCGTACAAAACTGGCGCTGGCTAGAGCTCATATTCAGTTCTTGGACGACTGTATAACTGAATCTAATTTTCCAAAGCAATATCATACTCTGTCAAGAAGAAACCGGATATACATTACCAAAACTTCACTTCAAAGACAAGCTCTTAATGAACGTGATACCATGTGCAATCACACCGCGGAATTAGAACGATCATTTGTGACATCAACTTATGTGCTCGACCAATTGAGTGAGGAAGAAAAACAATCTTTCGAGGAATACGTTCAATCCATTGTACATAAACAGGTGAACCAGAAGCGCCGAGTGTTGATGAAACGATTGGAAGGATCAAAACC
>LUCM01000228.1:102583-146055 GCA_008360955.1 Fasciolopsis buskii
ATATATATATAGTGCTGTAATGGCATGAATACGAATCACTGAAAACGAGCTTGTTCGCCAACTTGTGTTTTCTCGATATAATGTTAATAGCACAGCGTTGTTGGTAGATATAATGTGCCAGCGTTTTGATTACCGTGGGTGGGCTTTCTCGAGGCAAGTTTTTCAATCAAATGACTTTAGTTGTTCACCAAAATCTTCTACGTTTTTGACAGTCTGCATCTTTCACGCATTGCTGCACTTGAGATATAATGGTCTTTGTATGGAAGCAACCGATTGCAGTCTACTATATTTATAGACTATTTATCCCTTTCATTTGTCTTCGTTTCCGTAGATTACTTTGGCATTTCGATGTGATTGTGTCTCGTCGGTTTTGGCATTCAATCATCTGACCATTGATATGAGAGTTAGTGGTCTTGAGTCTGTTTCAATCAGAGGGCTGATCATCGATCAGATGTCATTCCATCGTTTACTTCCAGTATGGTGCTTCCATTGCAGGTTTTGGACATTTGCTGATTTGGCAAATTGGAAATCCCTAAGTCCCTTCTCATCTACTCAGCTCCAGAGAGTACTGGTTCAGTCTGGTCCTGTTGAAACCGGTCCGGATGTACGATCTCTTGAGCTTGGTCTGGGAAAATGCTCAAAAATTGATTTGCCTTGTTTCTGATCCTGATATGCTGATACGTGAAGTTTGATGCAAAGCAAAAGTCCCATCGATGAAATACGGCTAACAAATAAACACATTGCAGAGATTAACAAGTAGTAGTTGTGGATCCCAATTCCATGCGTATATATCAAAATGTTCACACCAAATCCAATCCCCCATTGTCTGCCTAGTCGAAAATGGAACCATAGGATCCAATTCAAAAGATCGAGATTCCCAATTCAAAGGTCAGGTCGCTGGACGCCGAAGCTGACGGGACAAGTATTCACATTTGAGGCTCAAGGGAATCTAGGAGGTTAAAAACAAACCACGTGATCGAGGTCGATTGCTGTGAGCCAGCAGACAGTAACCGTGCAAATCAGTCAGTGATAAGTGCAACATCATCCTGTGGTGAAGTTCAACAAACCGTTCACAGCCTGCCCGGTAGCGTATTGGCTAAGGCGTTGGACTCAGAATCGTTCGTCCCGGGTTTGCGTCCCAGTTCGGGCGCGGTGGATATGCACTGACGATGATTCCTAACAAGCTGGATGAAACAGAGATGTGTATAAGAGACAGCTCCTGAACAGTTCTGACTATGTAACAAAAATGGAAGCCATTCTAAATGACAAATCTAAATTTGTAAAAATGGCGAAGGAGAATGGTAAGACGCATCAGATAGAAAATCTTTGTCTAGTATTTTGAGACGACTGAGACAAAGGGATATCATAGATTCGACGATATTCGAACAAATTCGGCCCACGGGAACTACTATTCCGAGATTGTACGGCCTACCCAAATTACATAAAAATGGAGTCCCTCTGAGGCCTATTCTCGACATGTGCAATTCGCCGTACCATGCTGTGGCAAAATGGTTAGCTAGGTTACTGGAACCCGTNCCTGTGGTGAAGTTCAACAAACCGTTCACAGCCTGCCCGGTAGCGTATTGGCTAAGGCGTTGGACTCAGAATCGTTCGTCCCGGGTTTGCGTCCCAGTTCGGGCGCGGTGGATATGCACTGACGATGATTCCTAACAAGCTGGATGAAACAGCTGTACAGTGCTTCCATGGTTTCTTTATGGTGAGTTGAGCGATGATATCACATGGTGAATTATTTCATGTAAACATTCAATCTCCTACTACTAAAATGAATCAAGTAATCAAACTCTGTAGGTCATATCCAAAGCCTTCGTTGTACTTAGGCTACCTGCAGAGAAGTCATCTATCAGTAGGGGTCGATCGCTGTGAGCTAACGGACAGTAACCGTGCAAATCAGTGACGGATAGGTGCAACATCATGTGGTGAAGTTCAACAAACCGTTCAGAGCCTGCCCGGTAGCGTAATGGCTAAGGCGTTCGACTCGGAATCGTTCGTCCTTGTTCGGGTTCGCGTCCCAGTTCGGGCGCGGTCCATATGCACTGCTGATGATTCCTAACAAGCTGGATGAAACAGCTGTACAGTGCTTCCATGGTTTCTTTATGGTGAGTTGAGCGATGATATCACATGGTGAATTATTTCATGAAAAACCTATGAATATTGTAGACTGCAATCAACTGCGTCTACTTATTGACGATTTGACCTGAACTGGTGATAAAATATTTGTGATCTCATAGCCGAACGTAGTCATCGAAATCTTCCGAAATTCTGGAATATGGATTTCAGGCGGTCGATGCAAATAGTTCGAATTTGCTGTCCGCACGCTCGTCCTTTGGCAGAGTACTGGATGCAATGATTTCACGTGCTACTTCTTCACAGGTTCTAACTACTTCATGATACACTTACTCAGCAGTTCTTTCACAGTTCGGAACAGAGTACGAAGGAAGAAATAGCTTTCAACTGCTTCCTTGTATCAAAGTATTATCATTATGTTTGTCAAAAAATCGTTATATTAAATTGTCTTTGAACAGAACAGTCGAACCGATGTCATTTTCTATTGTACCCGAACATAATAAGTCATATGATGTTTCGTTTTTTTAAAAGTTTCGGTATCCAAGCCCCTAGGATATCCAATAAGCTTTTTTACGTTTATCTATGAAAAACAAAGAATAGTAAAATCATGTCAAATGAGTTACTTCTAACTGTGTTCTTCTAAATGAACTTCGATTTCGTGGGTTTGATGGAAAATAACTGCCGTAATTCCTTTCTAGTAACGATGATAAATTTTATGCAAACATTGTCAACGCAAATGTGGGCGTTTTTCACGTTCATTTTCTTATTAATCATGCATTTATCGAACCGAATCTAGCCTCATTAAGACCGGTATCCTGACTGACATTGTCTACCTACAGTGATGTTGTTATGGCTACCGAACGATTAGTATTTTAATCAGTTACACAGCTTCCGGGAAATTTTCACGTGTATTCATTTTTCACAAACATGCATAAACAAATCGCTGGATCGTTAGTAGAATGACAGTTATTTGATGAACTCCCGAGATCCATTTCATGCCAACTCTGTGGCAGCTCACGAACTCTCGTTCGTTCAGTCCGGAAAAGTTGGTCATTTTGTCTTTCGATAAATAAAAAGGTTTTTGTAACAGTAATAATAATGGTACCACTTTAGTTGGATGTCTTTCTGATAGTACGAAAAGGGCTAATATCCGGTTGGAGACAATTTGATACCGAGTTCCGCGTTACGTTTAGAAGGAGTATTCATATTTTCCGGTTTCATTTTGGTATATTCGGGTATTCCATTCCATCCGCATCTTAAATTCGCCTAAGGTGGGTCCATTCTACAAATAATTTCTTTTGAAAAGAATTTAGCTGTTGAGGCCTTTTTGGATTTCACTTTAGTAAGAATCTCGCCAGGCCAAATGGTCGATCGCTGTGAGCCAACGGAAAGTAACCGTGCAAATCATTCACAGATAGGTGCAACATCATATGATGAAGTTCAACAAACCGTTCAGAGCCTGCCCGATGGCGCAATGACCAAGGCGTTTGACTCAGAATCGTTCGTCCCGTGTTCGCTTCCCAGTTCGGGCGCGGTGGATATGCACTGACGATGATTCCTAACAAGCTGGATGAAACAGCTGTACAGTGCTTCCATGGTTTCTTTATGGTGAGTTGAGCGATGATATCACATGGTGAATTATTTCATGTAAACATTCAATCTCCTACTACTAAAATGTATCAAATGATTATTGTTAGTCGTATTTGAGTTGGTTTCCAAGTGAGCATCAACAGGCAGGAGGCGTGTCTGCCAAACGATAAAGATGTATGTTTTTAGGTCACGTGACATTACGTACATGAGAATAATAAAGCGGTTCCGTTAGGTTTATTTCTTCTTGCCGGAATTCAATCTACAAAACGCTTTTTGAATAGTGTTCACTGGACGGAAGATGATGAACATATCCTAGAATGAATAAGTCTTTAACTGTGTGATTGGACAATGTCTTTCTTATTACATAGTTCATGTATGATTGTCATGGAACAGATGTGCTCCGTAGCCACTGCGGCTCACTAGACAAGGGAGACAGAGGGGGGGTGCGACGGCTACCATGACCTTGAAACCTGCGGTCCGGCGGAATCACATGAGGACTCATTAGGTCACATGTGGTGACGAGTTTGGTGACGTGCTGCAATTCCACACTGAATAAGCCAAAAACGTAATTGCTAACATACATAAAATATCACTTTGGTCAAAATCACATGGATTTCGTCGAAAAAGCCCAAGCATGATTGAAGTTGAGAAGCAGTGAAAGTCAAACAAAAAAACAGCTTGTAGTCGAACAGTCTGTGGAAATATTGGTCATGAGGCCGGATTCTAATGCACTCATCCTCCCTGTACCGAATTCTTGTTCTAATTATTGATACTTAGCTCCCCGTGTTGGCCCAGACAATTTTGTGTACTCATTGATCACACACATTGGACTACGTCGCACTGTCTAGCCACCGACCCTACAGGGGCAGGGCCAATTATCGATCCAATTGTTTGAATTATGATCGGACCTTAGCACTAGCCACTTTTGGGTTGATTACACGCGTTGAATGCTGGATTGGTGCAAATTTGGTTGACATACGGCATTTTTCCTCTGGCTTAACGGATAAAGGTGGTGTTTTTCCAAAACATTTGCTTTATTTTCTTTTCAGTCGTGATAACTCGGGTTTGATCAGAACTGGGATGAGCGCTAGAAAACTGCGATCATTCAATTGGGTGAAAAAGCTTGTGGACTGTTCATTAAAACACCGGATTTAATCGGAACGCACAACATTGAAGGTATGACATAAAAATTTCCAATGTCAAATAAACTATCCACAAGGTTCCGAATGACAAATTCGTCGCTGTCCGATCGTTCCACATAATACAAGGCTCCGTTTAAAATATCAGTGCGGGGGAAAAACATGTGTATCTTGCAGAATTGTGTTCAGTGAGTCATGTTGATTTTGGAAGCAGTCTGTAGACAAGTAAGATAAATCTGCCTGGAAGTGCAAAAATGACTTCCACGAGGTAATGACACGCTCTCCAACCAATGATCCCAAGTTAATTCTGCAAAAATGCATACCTCTCAGTTGCACGACAGCCTTCTTATTGTCTGTTTGCCCAGAAAAAAAAACGTTGAGCAGTGATGTGGAGCAGTCTCTGCTTTTGAAGCGGTAAAAGAACTTTAATGACCAAAATGAGTGAACAATATAAACCAAATGCAACCCAATCTGGGATAGAGTTATGCGTTGCAGAGGACGTAAGATGCATTTAGAATAATACTCTTTTAAAAGAAAATCTTATAATGCAATCCATACTCTGGCATGGAGTGACAAACGAGTTCATTTGCAAAAAGATCTGCTATATGCACACTGACTTCCCATCCTCCAAACGGTCCATGGGAGTCCACTTTATTCGGTTGAAATATGTCGATTTCTCGTCAAACAATTCAGCACCCCACGAGGAAGCAGATTCCGTGTTCATAGTCTGAGAACAGATTTGGGGCAGTGCAATATACCAGGCACTTGATCGATAAAACTTATCATTTTTGTTGTCGTGAAAAATGGAAATAATCATGAATCAACCAGAAGAGTTACGGGCGTGTGATTTTTCTGCTTTGGATGTATGCCCTACTGAATGTGTTATGATGAAGGATTACTTGTTGCAGCCCCTATCAGAATCTAGTCTTGCTTACTGGAACGTGTATTGCGAGTATAGATTTCATTATCTCCGTCCATTGTGCCCTTGACTTCATCTCTTTCGGACCGTTTGCGCCTAACCAACGTCATTCACCATCTGCATTATTCAATTTCGTTGCTAGTTCCTATTGAAAATTTCTTTATCGGGAGTGAGATTGACTGGCATATTTGAACTCCCGCGTGCACAATGTTTACCTCCTCTTGACCGCCCCGATCAGCTTGAATTCGGGCTTTCCGTAGTTTTCGCGCATTACGTGATTAGTTTTCCTGACCTTCGTTTATTTGTTGGTTGTTTATTAACATTTTTGCATTGCCACGATCGATTTTGAATTTGTCTTACCTTCATATCACGTTTACGATTTCTTTTGAAAAGGGTCCTGAAAAGAACTGTTTTGGAACTGTATCAATTCACTTAGTTGAAGACACTAAGATTCGTAGAAACTTGCATACTTTTGTGACTTATCTATGAAAGAACTGTACTCGGGCACAATCGGACTGTTGGAATTTTTTGGTTTGTCGTGCTTACATTTCAATACCAACTCAGCGTTATAGGTAACAATCTGAAAACTTTGCTGGACGAAAAGAACTGGAAAAAATAGCACATGTGTATTTATTGAGAAATCCGACAACCTACCAATAAGCAACCATGCAAGCACTGTACATCTGTTTCATCCAGCTTGTTAGGAATCATCAGCAGTGCACACCCACCGCGCGCCCGAACTGGAAAGCGAACCCGGGACGAACGATTCTCAGTCGAACGCCTTAGTCAATACGCTACCGGGCAGGCTCTGAACGGTTTGTTGAACTTCACCACTTGATGATGTTGCACTTATCACTGACTGATTTGCATGGTTACTTTCCGTTAATTCACAGCGATCGACCCCTACTGATAGATGACTTCTCTGCAGGTAGCCTAAGTACGAGGAAGGCTTTGGATATGACCTACAGAGCTTGGCTACTTGTTATGTGTTAGTAGTAGGAGGTAGAATATTTTCATACAATAATTCACCATGTGATATCATCGTTCAACTGTCCATTAAGAAACCATACAAGCACTGTACAGCTGTCTCATCCCTGTTGGGAATCATACGAACAATTTGCATCCCACCCCGGGACACGCAAATCACACATTGGTTGTCGAATATCGTTTGACTCGTTTTAGATATTTGCGATGAAAATATCGATCGAAAGTGAGGAGTTGATTGTTTTCATTTCGAAACCGGTAACCGTGGGTAACATATGAAGTAAACCAAAACGGGGAACTGTATACCTCAGTTAAACAAGCAGTTCTGTCACCAAACCCACGGATGCAGTCAGACTTAAAAGAAGCTTTGCTGCGTCGAAAATGCATATTCTGCTTCATTAGAATAAATCTGTTAAACTGCAGATTACTTTGACATTCAATGCAGTCGCTCACCTTTGAATGATAGTATTCTAGGTAGATTTGAATTATTTTTTACCTGTTCTTAATAGCAGCTCATAGCCACTTGTGATACATGCGCGCACAGGCATATCCAACAACTCATTTGCGATATATTTGGATTGTTTATTTGAGATTCAGAAAAGAGGTATTCTTCCACGCTGTGGTTGGCCAAAAATTTCATTGATAATGTGTCTATTACTAAAGCGTTTTGACGGACAAAAATCGAGTGACTCCAATTTAATCGTCACCTTTGATCTGGCCAACGTAACGCTTTTGAAGCAAACAAAAATTCCCGTGCGCACTAATTTTTTGAAAAGGTTAATGAATGCACAAAAGAATTCATTTAAATAGACTTTCAATCAATCAACCAATCAGTAGATCAATCGGTAAACCCTCAGAAAATCTCTCATTGTTTGAGGTCATTAGTCACCAATTTAAATGGTATTTCAGAATGCTTTTGTAATGAATTTTAGTAAAGAAAATTCCTCCATCCGAACCCGTGACCAAAATACGATAACAAAAATACACGTATCAATTAATTTGAGAACGAAAATGAAGAAAATGCATACATCGCCCGGTTCGCACGGCAAATTCATTCTAGAGAAAATAACAAAGCAAATGAAAAATTCTTGACATTATGCAAGGCACGGGAAATCGACTTGCATAGATACATTTCGAATCAGATAAGAAACTAATTTGATTTTCTTGACAGTACTTCATTCGGCAGCTCAAACAGTACGAGTGCACTCGTTTTTCATCTAACTGTGAGTGGTTTGTTTATCTGGCTTCATTCTCAACGTACGATTTTGGGTGGGTTGAAAATTATGGATAACTGGAAAAAGTTTTTTTATGATGAGAGGATTTCGCGCATTTATTTGAAAATCCCTATCAGATCATCAGTCTAATTAGGCAGGAAACAATTTAAATTTAACAGAATTTACTTAGCGATCGTTTGAAAGAGAAAGATGAACCAAATGGTACGTTCAGAAGAGTATCAGATGTCATCATAGATCGGAATATCAGTAATGTATTGTGGTAACAAAGTTAAATCGCGCTAAAACATTCTTTGTCGAACAAAATAAGTTGTGAAAACATTGCCTAGGTGTTCGTCTTGTTTAAACCAAAAATCCACTGCAGAGTCAACCACGTTTTGATCAATTCAAACGTATCGACTGGCACATCAATTTTAAAGTGTCGTGTGCAACGCGATGACTCATTCATTCAATTAACCATTCTCGATGATCTATTGATTGTTTGCCGATGGTTTAGTTCGCGCGTGTTAATTTTTCCAAGTTGCTACGTGAACGAATTCAACATTCGTGTTGACAGACCAGTTTCAGACGCTTTCACATATGTGTTAACGGAAGTACGAAGCAAAGTGACGCACAGGGTTTAGTCAACTTTAAATCTGAGCACTCAGGATTAATGTAGTGCCTGCTGGGGAGATTAAAAATGAGTTGCATGTATTCTTTCTGATGATTCTTGACGCACACTTGGCACAATGGTTGCACTGAAAATGACAATCTGTGGTGGGTAGATGCAGGTTTACTTATAACTTGTCGGTAGTCTCTGGATGAGTGAACAAAATTTCCCCGGAAGCCCACGATCGGCTTCGCGGTTATTATCGCTCGTCACGTATGAGCACCAGGTATTCTACCGTCCAAACATCTTCATTTTTGTACACTTCGAATTAGTATGTCCCAACAGAGTCTAATGTGTAGCGTCAGGAATGTGCATGGAAGCTGTTCGTTGAAGAATCCACAGAAGATCCACAACAACTTCTATGCACACTGCTGACGGTCTAAATTAGATTCTGATGCGGCATATATATATATATATATATACCTATATGCATACAAATTCCGAATACACTTTTACAGCTCCAGCCAAAAGCATGGCATGAATTTGCGCGTTCTTATTTTTTGCATCTCTTCGTTCGTGTAGTAGCGCATTCTTGTTGAGCGTCAATTGTTCTCAGGTTGCGAAACATGGGAAAACGTGAGTGAAGACTAAAGAGGTAAGGGGGTGCTTGATTTCAATACGTTAGGCTTATTTATTTTTCGGGTACATGAAGTTTACGCTCATCCAAAACGTTAAACATTAAAAATGCACTCCCAAGATTTGTATCCTGGCTTTTTGGATTGGAGACACTCTCAGATTTGGCTCCCTACTTATTACGAACGGTCACCAAATACCTTGTGATCAGAATAAACGATAAACTAACACTTCACACTTTTTGGTTTAGATCTCATTCTCGACCCTTCGTGACTAGCCAACAGCAGTGCAATTTACCATGGTTTTCACCACTGCCGGAACACGTCGACCAATATGGTTCAACATTTTCAAGACGCATGTAAATTTCACAATTACTTGCTAGTAGTGATTGAGACCGATACCGTTATGGTTGACCGACTGCTGTTCAATAACATAACGTAGTGTTATTGAACACCGTACCAGTGGAAAGGCCCGAATTCAAATACCGGATAAAATGGTAGTCCTAACGAAAGTGAAACTCGAGTTTGGTGTCTCCCGAGTGTATGGTTGCCCGGCTGACCTCAGATTCGTACACGGATGATATAGTCACAATTAAGTGAGTATGAAACCCCCGTGTCTGAGCTCCTGTACTTACCCATTCAAATCTTGTGCACTCGCAGTTCGCCGTGACACTCTCGCTACATGCAGCCATGAGTACCACTAGGTTTGTAATTATATTCGCATCAAAATTAGCGCCATCTTGTCTGTGTGTGTGGTTACTAATTCACTGTTCACCTGGGAAGTCATCGAACCGTGGAACACAGAGTGCGAAATTAGATGGGAAATATTTCTAATCTGTAACTCAAATCCACAACAAACTGATAATAATGTGAGCATGACTCACCAACCGAACAGTGATTTGATAACCACCCACAAGCTACAGTGGACAGCTGTTAACCAGGAGATAATTACAGACCTGGGTAAAAAAATTACGCCAAGAGACCACAAAATCGCCAAGTAGAACGGCGATTCGAAACCTCGTTACGACCCATTGTATTGTGCGTTTGATGATGCTCGCTCTTGTTGGTTTTGTCTGATCATAACATCGGACGGATTCGCATGGAAAGCCAATTGGGTTCTTTGAATTCGACGTCATTTGTGCACATCTTGGTTGCTCAAGAAGTAAGGCAAAATTTGGAAGACCAAATCAGACGCAATTTCATTTGTTCATTTGTCCTTGAATCTTGTTCGCAAATTTCCAAGCAATCTGCTACCTTTTGATGTAAAGTCGACCAGTGTTTCCCACATCGGCAGACTTGCTGTGCTTCTCCAGCAAGTGCTATTGCGCAAGCAAGGGCGCCTCGTCAAACGACCGGTTTTTGGTGTTAAACACTGATTTTCACGGCGAGTTGTACTATCCGTAGTAATAATGATAATATTACTTTTTCGGCTGGTTCAAAACCAATCTCCATGTCATCGATACAGCGAGAAAAAAACTGCTGAAATGGCATGAGAAGTTGACAAATCAACATTAACGAAAGGATACAAAAGAATAAGGTGTTCCCGCATCTGTTCTCCTGTCCGTTTTACGTTGTTTCGTTGATAAAATGAATTCTGGGATTGCCACAATGCATTCACGCCAACTGCCTCTAATCTGATTCGTATCTGTTAGCTACTCTAACAAACATGAACTCATTTCTATCTCATGAGCCAAAACTAGGGAAATAGGTAACACCATAGGACACTAAAGTTAAAGCTACGTCACTTAAGATCTCATGCCAAGGTGTAGCTTTACGGTAGCGTCGCGTTTTCCATTCGTGCCCAGTAGGTTTGAGGACAGTTCACTGAAAAAAGATGATTATCGGCTTTACGGAAGAAGTATGCGAACCATCCGGAGCGTAGTAGTTCGGTTCTTTCGACCAAAGGAAATCACCAACATCTGACAGAAACGAACATACACCTTAGCATTACTCACCCGATAGTCCAACTAGACCGGAACAAGACAACAGTGCTCGAATAGACAAAGTTGCCGCACATCCTCAACGTGGATGGGTCAAGTCTCGCGACCTTCACAAAGAGCACTACTGACCGTGGCTTGATACATCGTTACTTTGAGAGTTAGGTCGATGTCGTGGCCGAGCTTTATGTAGACATTTTGCAAAAGCTGCTTCGGTTTTTTGTTCATTATGTCTTGGTCGCATCTTCAGCATCTTGTCAACCTAATTACGTTTCTGAAGTGATTCAGACCGTGAACAACATTCAAGCGATTGATTTGACCTAAATTTGCTGTTGCGAATGACGAGAACACGAAATGTTAGCATCAGGCGTGGCAAATCATACATAGCATGCTGAAGAGGTTGTACATACCGCTAAAGCTATCGGTCGAGCCAATAACAAACATTACTCAGCATCGTCATCAACGTAAATTACAGCCTCCCACGTGGTATATTTTTGGAAGAAACTATATCCGTTTGGATTTGTTCCCTCAACGTGTCATTATTGAATGTTTATTTGTCGTGATGACATGTACATGCCAGACGATGAACAATGAAAATAAAACGAAGAAAAATCATACTCTTTTGATTTTAACGAACGCCCAGCAGTCGGAGAAGAAGGAGTGCTAATCTTTAGCCCTGACAAATCCATGATTTTTGGACTGTTTCTCGCTCTTAAATAAGCACATTTCCAGTTCAGCGCTTTTCCTAACTATTGATTTGAGCGTCCACATCTAAGGACGAGTGATTACTTATGACATGTGACCTGATGCTACTTACATGCTTCAAGTAGCCATGATCTTTACATCATATTTAAATTCTTTGCTGGGCATCGACCACCTGAGAAGAGGTCACCTATGGGTGTGATCTGATTGGTGCAAACGAGCGGCCCGTGGTCATCCGTCGCGTGTTGGAGTTGGACGAACTGTTAAAGGTTTCCCTGTTAGCCCAATGTCTAAGGTGATCGACTAACAGCCATTTTGCATTGAACGAACGGAAGGTACAGATTGTGAGATGCGAGCTGTTCTATTGATCTTCTTCATTGAACACACACAAGGTGTCAATTCGCGATGGAATCAGACTGGGTGAAACAGCATGAAAAACAACAATATCGACAAACTCGGGAAAAGTTATAGATGTTGCCTGCTGGCTAACCCTAGTATGGCTACACACCGTGGATCAGCAGTTTTTGCGCACGTAGAGGGACCTTCAATCCGTCGATCGGTAATACTACACCGAATTTGAAAAGCCCCGGTTTATGGTTTCGTGGAATCAGTTGAAATGCTCGGCTTGGTCCAGTCTGGTGACCGAGCGTCATAAAATGTTTCACGCTCGACCAGACCGGATTTGTCGCGCTCGCTTCTTGTTTGGGCCAAGGATGAGTCATCTGTTTCAGTAACCACTTGGACATATTCTGCCCCATTGGCTAAACAACGCACTGATCCGTAAGAGTCCACGAGTTGGAGATGTTCTGTAAAGTTTTATTTCCAGCTCATGCTTCGGTAAATACTCATTGATGACGACCTTACACAAGGATCGTTTCTAGTGAATTGATTCCCGATAATATGGGTTTTTCATTTGACAAATTCAAGTTTATAGAAGTGCTTGCAAGTTTGTTCGAAATTCCATTGATTGTTTCTGAATTGATATTCGAAAACCTAGACTCTCGCCGCTATTGCCGTATAAGAACCTGGTATTACACGTATTCAAATTAGTTTGGAAAATATTTTAATATGGAAAATGCGCGAAATTATCGACAGACTGATTGGAACCCCCAAAAAAGCTTTAATTCGCGAGACAAATTACTTGTGAATACGGGAGTAGATAGTCAGGTGGTAGGTAATTCCTTTTAAAAAAAACCATCGGATGGACTGTTTTTACATACTTTTCATAACATGAATTTCCTTGTTCTTAGGGGAAAAAAAACAAACTGGGAAGCTTTTTCACTAAATTAGTTTCCATATTGCTTAGTTGAGTTAGAGATGTTTATCCGAATTGCAAACAATGTTGGTCACTCGATGTATTGTTTTCGCGATACGAGGTGATATCCCCCTAATCTGTCAGTCAAAACTGAAAGCGATAGAACCGAGAGATCGGGGGTGGAGTGACGGAGAGTGATGGTGAATGATTCACCTTGATATATTTTGTTCTGATGTTGATCAACGTTAGTTTCTACCAGTCCCTGGACAGGCCCTGATTGGTGCACCTTGTTATACAGTCTGATAGCATAGGGTGGGGGTAAGATAGCTTCAAAAGCCCTTTGCACACATGGACCTTTGAGGAACCACTCGGATGATTGGGAATTTCCCATTGCTAAAGATGAATATGACATAAAACGATCCATGTGTTGGTGTCGATCACGATGCAGTTTTCAGCCCAAAGGGACGCAAGTACCCATATCTGGAGGAACTGATCTGCCAGCATAACCATATTCGAAGACTGGGCAGTATGATTGCTCCGGTTTATCTCAGACCTGACAGACAATATGTTGGGAACTCAATGCTTTTTCTAGAAGAAATTTACTGTTCCATCGTGATGAAACTCTGTTGTCGATTATCAGCGTTACCACCGAACTGAAGGTTGGTTACACGTGATCACGATTAAAAAATCGTCTACTTATTTTACACCGGATCTGATTTCCATTTAACGAAGCTCGACGACTTGCTATCATGCTTTGCAATGAGTGGACAAGAAGGAGAGTCACGCAAATAAAATGAGAAAAACGAAACTTCCATTATGGGAATTTTCCCGCGTTCACCTGCTACTGAGAAATCCGCCTTAAATGGCCTAAAGTGGATTCGTGTTGTGAATTAAACGTGGTTTGATCTTATGATGATGATGATGACCAAAGAGCGCTCTCTTTTGGTGGAATGCACAGTATGCCCTGATCGGATACAACTGGTATGATTGGAAAACGTTCGTAAAACGTCAAACGGTCAGAAAAAAATAATCTACCTTAACGCGTTAGTTCTTGGGAAAGGGAAATACGAGAGCTCATGCTGAGCCACTCGTTACCATTTATGCATTTATTCTGTACACGAGTAATTTCGAGTAGAGCGGAGGGTGGGCGAATTGGATATGAGTATATCTCACATTTACATTCGTTGGTTGATGAGTCATAAATTGTCAACAAAAGAGACCTTGTTTTGTGTTATATCTCGGATGCCTGCACACACTATTTTCCCGTATCGCGAGTCGCGTTAGGTATGGGCCGCTTTTGTTAGCTGCGAAGTGAGGCACTTTCACGTTGACATTCCCGTTTCGTGATCAGATGAGGATAGAAGAATGTTTCGGTCACATTCACTATGGTATGGTAC
This sequence comes from Fasciolopsis buskii, assembly GCA_008360955.1. Lineage (NCBI taxonomy): Eukaryota > Metazoa > Platyhelminthes > Trematoda > Plagiorchiida > Fasciolidae > Fasciolopsis > Fasciolopsis buskii. The sequence goes on from LUCM01000228.1 coordinate 117,045, forward strand.
AATTATACACTCACATATTTTCTACCCGCGTTTGACGAGAGTGAGAGAAAATGAGGGAATATTATTCCTCCTATAGCTCGACTAAGTCACGCAATCACACCCCCCACAGTCATGTCCTAGAAAATCCACTTGTTATTGTATGGTATTGACCAAATTCCCGCTTTCCACCTCACGGGAACATCACACACACCCCCCCCAAACTGATCACGACCTGCACATTGCCTGATCTGCGCTTCTTGTCACGTATACCGAACAGGAACGGTTGTCGTACAATTTGACCCGATTCCGTTGCATTGATCGCATTGATCGGCTGCTGTTCAGAGGTGGGTATTTCAGTTTATTTCCCCTAAATTATCTCCTATATTAACCGAGCAACAATTGTTTCCGGATCCGATTCTTGTCTCCATGGGAATTGGTTCTGCCCGTTGTTCAACTGGATGTTACGACAAATGGACTCTGTCGAGGAAGGAGATAAATGGGCCAAGTCCAGGCCCAAACATTTTCAGTTGAGCGGTAGATGGAAAAGCAAAGCGTCAAATTTCGAAAATCAGAAGTAGACAAGAAATCTTCAAAGTTATGTCTGCATGACACAGGCTGACTGTACACTGCCTCTTTGGTGGTGAGATGATCAGTGATTGATGCTATTGGCCACCTATAATGGGCTTCGGACCATGTGTTTGCCTGTCCGAAAAAATGGTCTATCAAAAAGAGTGCGGCCATCTACTGAGGAGCTCTAATTCCTTCTAGGTTACAAGTGACGTTGTGCATTGAAGTTAATTTAACTTGACGATTTTCAGTGCACGTTATCAGTTCAACATGCTCATCATGGAAGTTCCCCAGATTTAGGTTGCACTCAGCAGAGTGTGTAGCCTGTAGACCGCCATGTTGTTTCGGTCGTGTAGGTGTCGATGCCGGGTGATCAGCTTATTGGGCTTTGATTAACATCGACTTTTCTCTTTTACTACTTCCCTGGTCGATCTGGAAAACCATTCGAAGATTACTGTTCCGCTGCCTAACACCATCACAAGTCAAGATTAAAACTAAGGCAGGTTAATCTCGACACAAATAGGCATAAATAGTACTGTCTACCTATGGTAACGTCATCTCCCCTGATAATGAGGCTTCTGTGATCCGAACGTTAGGCTCAGGAATCCGAGAGCTTTGTAAAGAGTTTTAGTTTTTAACCTGCGTTTGCCGTGTTATGCGTTAGTGACACGGTTCTCTTGCATGCGGTATATCAAACACCGCTAACTGTGGAGCGACGGTATGCAGTAGTATCATCTCCTTTGAAAACTTGTTTGAACTACTGCATAAGTCTCGAAAGTTGAGGGATTCGTTTAATTGAGTCACGTGTTCTAGAAATTTGTGAACTAGTCCTAGCTGTTTCTTCCATAAAAAAGAGGCTGCAAAATTTGCACATACATCGCGAAAACGGCATAATAACTGCCGGGCTGTTCAGAATACTTTTTTCGAAGTTTTGTGATCAATGGACTCAATGATCACATCGCAAACTTTTCATCACCAGCGGAGGTGAAATCATCAGTGCGCAGGTAGCGACCTCTCTGTTCAGTTGCATTTATAGTAAAGCTATCCCAGATTTGACCTTGACCTCTGCGTAAGTTCGATCTACAGCCAAGACTTTTGGGACAAACGGGCGTAGAAAAACCGTGAACAATATTCGGATAATTTTTTCTTCTTTTGATGCACAGGACAGTTGGAAATAAGAGGTATTATGTTGAATGAATATGACTTAGCATAAACTGATGTCAACCAGTGCGGCCAACTACATGAATTTCAGAATGAGGCGGAAAAAGGACCGATTTCCAGTAAGGTTGGCAGTTATCTGATTTGTTTTGGATCAGGTCAAATTCAGTCGCTTCGCAAAGTTTTCTCTCGTCCATGAAGGGTCGAATGTGCACGGCTGTAGTGAATGTCAGGTTACCTCAAGACTAACGATGTCGAAAAAAAATGTTCGAACGACTCAAATGCGGTTTTGTCCATTGCCTTGTCAACAGCGTCTACTTTGACGCGGTTGTGTGGCTTCATTGGACTTTGTTTGTTGAAGATATGAAATGAATGAAAACTGACCTCTCGACAACCCGTGTCAAAAGACTGAGCCAACATTCTTTAAATTCTGCGAGGACGATAGCGTCTGACAAGTTCTACTGAAGGGAGGCCTGCCAGTTGGTACGAATGCCCACCAACCAGTCGGATCTTTGACAAACGATGGACAGATTTTACGATTAAACTGCATCGTGTTTGATATTCGCATAATAAGGCTATTGTTCTGCGGCCAACCTCGTGTCACCTCAATCCGAAGGTTATCAGTGTGAATATTGCCATCGCCGGTCATTTCATCACTTGTCAGCTATCCGTCAGCTGCGCCTGTCCTCCTGAAATCGATTTACGTTGCTATTTCTCTGATAAAACAAAATGACAAAATATAAAAAGAATAAAAATTTTAAGTAGTTTGTGGGACTGCGGTTATGTTGGACTGAATACTTCTCGGACTACATCTCTGATGCTCAGAATTCGGGTCCGGGAGTATGTGTCACGACCGTCTAGTCCTGAAAGTAGGTGTTTTCAGCAGGGGAATTGAATCAAACTGTGGTGATGTTAACGAGCACATTATTCTGGAGCAATCCCGAAAGTGTGTAAACTTTGTTTGTTTGTCAATTTACCAAGTGTTGTTAGTCAAATATTTGACGACAACTGGTTGCTAAACCGACCCAAGGACTCAAATGTGTCATTTGGACTTATAGATGAGGACTTCCATTTCAAACGGTGATTGGTCCTCGTGTTCTCGGTGTTATTTGATTCTTTCCAAACGGTCTCAAAGAAGCATGCCCGCAACACCTTTGGACGAATGAAGCAAACGGTTCTCGACATATTTGTTAGTTCTGAAAATGAACCTGTGAACAAAAGTATTGCCTGCAAAAGAGCAAGATTCGTGGGACGTGCCATTTGAAGACCAAATAGCCCGTGAATTCACTACCATGCGGTTCGCTTGACGCCGTTCTGGAGAACAGCTAACGAAAGCCACTCGATCCAGCCAAGAAATGGTGCACCAAATGATGAAAGTGACTGCCGGAGGATTGATTATTTGGCAGATTCCTAGAAGATCCATTTGACATACGAGCCAAACATGAACAATACTGAAAGTTTTATCTCTAAAGGTGAACGACTCACGTGAGTACGCCTTGATCAGTGATGTTCTAAATAATGGAAAATAACACCAATTACATGTTTGAGGATACCCGATAATAGCAGATAAGAAGCACACTCTATCAGGTTAGTAACTTCAATCCCAGCTAAAAAACTGATTGTCTGCGGCACAAAGCCTGCATAAGAAATCGGTAGTTTTTATTTTACTGCATTGATCTCGATGCTATGGGAATCCATTTTGGTCTGCGCGCTAGCGGTTCGGTTGCTTCGCAAATAAAGCCATGTTTGCTCCTACTTCGATCGCACTGGCCTAAGCAGAGATCGTATCGGGCACGAATCTGAAGGAACTTCTGCCGGACTAACGAATTGCAAGGATCAAACGAAGAAACGATCAACGATAACTAGCTAACCTCTGCCAGAACAGATTACTCAAGTCAATCTCTCCTTTGAACTTTGAATGTGCTGATTTCATCCCGGTTAACAGGCATTCAGCGGCAGATGGTTGTCTTTTGAATCACTGCTCATCTACCATATAGTGGCTGACATTCATTAACAGATTAGTTGTGTTTTTATTAATAATATCAACGTTATTTATGTCATTAAGAAATCAAACATCCAAAAAATTGTTGACTTTCTCATTAAACTGTGACAAACTTGAAATAAATAGGATTATGAGGCCAGAAGGAACAAAGTACAATTGGCGGAAAAATAATCCGTGCGATTTTCGCACATTCATAATAATAAACTAAATAACGACAAAATGAACCATAATGTAGATAAACTAATGAAATGAAAATCATAAAACGTATGTGCAGTATTCTTATTAGCATAAAGTAACTCTGACTCTCGTGCGACCTGCATTGTCGAGGGGAGCTCAGACGAGTTCAGACTAGCACGGAGATATCCTCGAGACGGATTGATGGAGTCTAGAAGACCGAGAGTGTCCGAGTGAAGATAAATAACAGGCGTTGAAGTTTGCCTCTTCGGCTGTAGCCACGTGGTGCCCGAGTTCAGATGGCAAATTTCATGCTCCTCAGAACATTCGCCATATTTGACTGACGGATCGCGAGTTCGAGACAAATGAGCTCATATTTAGGCTATCAGCAAAATTTTAGTCTGGCCATTTTCGCTACCTGCAAAGGCCTGCCTCAACAGACGAAACAATGCGAGCGTTAATCATACGAGATCAGCATCGCGATGATGCATTTTCCACAAAAAACAGCGCATTGAAGAAGGGAAGAAACATTTTAAATTTTAAAACTAGTCAAAGCTATAATGAAAACGTTTCTCATTGATGAACACATGTCACGTGGTCACGTGTCTTCGGCCACTAAATGGCCAGTCAATCAATTGGTCAAATTTGTTTTGGTAACAAAGCCTTCTTGTTTGACATTGTTCCTGATTTGATCGGATCACCAATCCAAATTGGGGCCGGCTGATTGTTTGAAAACGGGTATTTTTTCTTATTCATGCATGATGAGTTCCAATCAACATGGCGTTGCATCCGTTCTCCATTTGATCCACCTGTTCCTGTGCTCGTGAGTGTCGATGACTTGTCCTATGGTTGGTCCAATGAATTCAGACCAAACTGGAATATTTTTCGGAGTGTACATCACAGGTATTTACTTGAGGCAGCGATCTGACAACTCTGGTACAAATTGCAAGAAAGTCAGACACAATTGCTGTGAATGTTGGTCGTAACACGTTTATTTGTCCTTTTTGTCGATCAATAATACTTTCAGATGGGATTCAGGTAATGAAAAATTGAAATGGAAAAGGGTAGAATGAAGAATTATTCACAATGAATTGATTTTTCGGGTTTTTTCATTCAACTCGGTGAGGAAAATATGCCTTTTCGGGTCGAATAATAAAACATTTTTCCCGAAAACACTACTCTAATTTATACTTTTGGATTGAATGCCACGAAAATTGTAACGCCGACCAGAACTCTTAGACAATTGAAACGCCAGTTCGAAAGACACGAATGTTTATGCATTCTAGGATAGTAAAACATTAACGGAGTATCACGGTCCGGAATATTGTGCTATTTATTTTTTTTTAGATTGAATTCAAAAATTCTAACAATGAATAATTCGCCGATATTTGAGTTTATCGATTTTTGTCCAGCTTGATCGTCACGTGCAAATAACCGAATCCCGAGGAGCTCAAATGCCTTGAGTTTGTCTACTAGCGCGCACGATGCACGACTGAGGTCTGTCTTAGTTCCTTTCACAATCCAATGTGAATAATTCACCATTCAAGCACGAGTGAGACGATAATACAAATTAAGTTGTCTCATTTTAGTGATGACGGCAATTGGTTATTCTAAAAGTAGAGCATGCTGACTTAACACGTTCAGCACAGTGGTTAAACTTCAACTTCACTGCAGTTATATTGTATCATTTGTATCGATTTACAAGAAGACGTGAACCCGGGATGAAGAAACGTGTTCAACGTTATGGGGTTACTGGAACAATGAGTGCTAATCATTGTAAGTGTATTTGCGCAGTTTGTTTTGGTTCGATAGGCCGGATACTGATTTGACCTGACCTGTCACCCAAGTGGACCGAATGCTACACGAACATGATTACGATGTCTCGGTCACAGGCTATGATCAAACGTTCAAAATCCTCGTGTTTGAACATGAGCATCACGGGTTTGATTGGTTCCGCGGCCTAGCATTCCGCCCTACTGGCAGTGCGGTACTGGGCGTGGTGCATCCAATAAAATCACTAATAATGAACGAATTACTGGAAGTTATTCCTAATCGATCCCCAAATTTGAAGGATAGATGAGGAAACCACAGAAGCAATCCACAACCGCTTTATTTTTGCTTGGAGTCATCCACAGAGAATATGCACCGCAGTCCCTTCGCTTCTTGGTAGTGCGTTGGACGTCAACTCTACATTCGCGTAATGCTCACCTATTTCCTGCTTCCGATAATAATTGAATAATTGTTAGTTACAATTAAATGGTTATACATAAGTTCAATTCACTGTGAATAGGCTGGTCCAAATTCGAAAAAGAGTACTAGAAAAGCAGTGTCGAGGTTCACGTCTGCACTACTAAACTGCCAGGACTTTTCACATCGACCCCAAGTCGTATTTATGTGCAGCAGGCTCTTTCAGAATATGGCATTGTTTTAAGTTCTGCGTTTTATCAAACCACAAGACGTATCGAGGACGCTGTAAATTATATTCTTTCGGAATATTCGTCAACATACGTGCCGCACCATTGCACTGGTTGTTATTTCCGTCTACTATGACAAAAGTTGGTTGAATTTTTATTCCATGTCATCCGGTCGTTATCGATTTCGGGTACCAAATCTTTCATTTAGAATATCAACAAAGGTTGTTGTGTTTCAGTTAAATCTGCCTCATTTTGACGAAGTTCTTTTAACCATGTTCATTTTTATGAATCTCGGCCGGTGTTACAAAGTTTTATTTTTTTTAAAAAAAACTGACTTCATAGAAAGCGACCACTTCAAAGTGTCCGGTCAACTGCCGTCTCGTAATTACCGACAAAAGACTTTGAAATATTCAAATATGGTGTTTGAGCACTACTGTTTAGAGAATGTAAAACCAACCAACGGACCCGATGATTTTATTCCAATTCATGTCTTTTCACGTCTGAAAACCTAGCTTTCGGGAATTGGAATGAATGCACGAGGCAGCCTTTAGTCAACAATCTGCATATCGATTAGGTTCTGAGGGGCAAATCAAAGAGGAACTAAATGAAATAGATAAATTACATAACGAATGTTTATTCGTGTGTTTTTTAATACCTGGACTAGTAAAATGGGATATGAAGTAAACGACTTTTCGAGGTCAATTGTTTTGTCGTGTTCACGATGTCCAAAGAGGCCAATCTTGTTCGATAACCAAAAAAATGCACGAGGTCTCAAGTCGGCATTTGTTTGTCTAGCGGATTAAGTATGTAATTAGCCCGTCAACCGGACCCTCTTTAATCTGTCTGCTAGATTTCTGTTTGTTTGTTTGTTTGTTTGTTTTTTTGTTGGGTGGGGGTGGTGGATGTCTCTTCTGCTTTCTAATTAGAATACAATCAAGCAAGAAATGTGTCTCCAGAGCAGAAAAGAATTGGGAGAGCACGTAAGCGCATGGGTCTTGCGTTCGAGAAAATTAAATTCGGATAGTAGCTCACGTTTGTCGATGAAATGAAATGACCGATGGAAAATGAGTAGCCAAACCGGAAAGAAATTGTTGCCGAATGTATACAGAAGAAGATGGTCAACTAGATCTTTGTACGGGGATACAAATCACTATGTAAGTGCATATTGTGATCGGAGAAAATAAATTTTGCCGTATTGTAGAACTGAATTTCTGTCTGTGAACAAGTTGATTATTGTACTCCGCCACCTGCCCTGTGTATTATATGCACCTTATTTGTTACTATTTTCTCATCCCATTTTTCTTATCTAGCTCAAGCCTGGGTTTGTAGCCCCGGTCTGATTGAATGTTTGTCGTGGACGGTAAACTTGCCCGTCGATTGGCTAAGCATTCGCCTGAACTGGCCTGGAGATGCCGCGGTGAGTGGGCGCTAAACAGATACGCAGACAGCTAGTCCGGCGAATCCGCGTTCGGTATTGGGACTACTTGATAAGGACAAATTCAGAAATATTTCGGCCACGATTTAGTCACCCATCACGGTCCCCGTGGGTCTCACCCATTGTTTCGATCATAAAGAACTATGGGAAGCTAAGGTTACGCGGCAATTGTCGCAGATTGAACGAGAAGAGTTTTCCCCTTGGACATTCTTGATGATGGCAAGGTTTTCAGTGTACTCGATTTAGCATCGAATCGCTGAAAGATGGACGTACATCTGGACCACAAGAAGAGTTCCATGTTCCGTATTCCGAGGGGCGATTATGCCTTATTGATTATGTTCTCGGATTAGCTAACACAACCTCAAATTTTCAACATTTAACGATTATAGGTCTCGGTGGTCTGATACAAGCGGCATGTATCTGGCTTATCTTTGGTCCACGTGGTTGTGCATGGACGAAAACTCGGTGATCATCTTGAGAATGTAGAGGGAGTGAACCAACCTTTGAAAAACTCTAGGTTCACACTTTTGTAAGAACAACTCACGAACCACTTTTCATCTAAGATCCAAAATGTACATGTGCGAGTAATCCAATCATGAAATATATACCTGTGGGGATGCTTCTAGAGGAGAATACCACGAGTGCGCTCAACATAAGCAACGACAGACCACCAACCAGGCAGTAGACTTCCGTGGATCGCTTTCCTGTTTATCTTGAAGCAAAATGCCAGTCTAAGAATGCGTGTTAAAAATGGCAATCCGAGAGATGTCATTGCAGTTTGCTGCTGCGTTAGAAACGGGAACGAATCACGGGAAATTTTAGATGGGAAGAAACATTTTTACCCAATGATTCAAGGTCGCCGGATGTGAATTTGAAATTACATGCCGGGTCTCCACAGTCTGACATTTTCCTTCACTTCTGAGATTGGCAAACTAGCATCCAGTTCGTAGAATTTTTGGTAACAATCAATAAAGTCCAATGACAAATTTTCCCGCAATTTTGATCCCCTTATTAAGACCATATGTTATCATCCATATTCCCTAGTGTATTGGACTAATCTCTAACCTGGGGATGTTACTTTATCTATCAAACGCTGACGATTCGCCGCATGTCATGTCTATTTGTTGAAATATTCCGTTTTCTTGCAAGTGTCCAAAACAACTTTGTTCTGTAGATTTTACGGAATGATAATCCATGCAAAACCCTGAGCTACGAGACCGGAAAGTGTTCTACACGTTAGTTCTCGTTTTATTTCATGTGCAAATGATAGGACCACGTCCAGAAGAAATCAATCCATTCGGGAAATGTGTCGATAACGATTCGCTAAGATTGTCGAATTTTCTCGTATTGTTTTCGTGCCTCAAAGATCGGTGGTGAAAATCAGATCGTAAAACAAAATGAAATTGCCGTTATTCGATTAAACGAGAATTCAATAAACGGATGTGAACTATTTTCACTTCATTTCGTCGAACGTTTGCAAAGAAAAACGATCCTTTATTTTATGAAAAAAATGACAGAAACCACTTGCTTCCGTCTGCTTTATTTGCTTGATCACGTGATGCAATTTATCGGAGCACACAAATTTGCCGGACATGCCTTGAATTGACGAACAACTAACATTCGCTTCACCGAGATATTTCATACCAACTTTCCGTTGCCGCTTACGTTTCATCTAGCAAAGCGAACCGCGTGATAGTTAGTCCGTCTAATTTCGTTCACTCAAATCTCGAATCAACGAGATTGCATACGATTAGTCAGTTGAATTCTCATCAAGCGTATTGGATAGGTTGGAAATAGCAGACAGAAGTTTTGCTAAATTTTTCCCAAAAACGAATTCAAAATTCGGACAAAATAAACAATTCATTGTGAAGGCCAAGCCAGAAGAGTAGTAGTAGACAAATGCATAAGTGATGGGGATGTTGATCTCCTGCGTTTTTGATGAACTAGTAGAGGTGGCGGTTTTTAGCTTTGACGTAATTTTCCGTGTGATGCAATTCGTAATTATCAAAATCACAATGGATCAATAAATCTTATGTTCCATGATTCTAAGCACACATTAGCCGAGTGTGTCCATCTGATATTGGGTTGTTTTTGGGCTTTTGATGTATTTTGAAACGCGTTTCGTTTGTAGGATGAAGTGATCAGTAGGAAAAGGAATAAACTAGCATAGTTCGAATTAGATCTGGGAAATGAAATACCAGAATCAGTAATTGGATTCATTTTCTGTCGATACATCGACCAAATTCCAAATGACCTGCAAACTGAGGTGCCCATTTGCCTAGATGATACAGTTACATTTGATCCGAAATTTTACCGGACCAGATATGGTTATCTGTCATGACCGTTAAGTAAAAGAAATTTCGTGAAACATGAAGATTGTTTTTACTTTGTCTCGCACAAGCGGCCATGAACTGCAGCCTGATCGGGTTTCGTGGATTCCAGCTGCGGTGTCAAATGACCACGGAACAGCTGGAATGAATATTGGTGGCGTAGTTTTAAAACTACAGACCAAATATTCGGATTTTGTTTGTGAACTGGATAAAAGGTTGGAGAATCCGCAGGGAAAAATAATGTTTCCGTATGAAGGGAGATACTTTTTATGCAGACATCGTGTGGATTTTCAGTCGGAGACAGCAGTCATTGCCAACACGGGCAACATTTGCTGCGGAATGGAGTGCGCTGCACTGTGGGTGATTGTTTTCCAGTATGCGTGTCAGCTTCTGACACTAGAGCCAAACTCGATCTATTCGTTCCGGCAAAAAATGTCATGGGTGATGTGCCGTGAAATAGGACCCGACTAACCAATGAACGAGAAGACAAGTGTGATTAAATCAGGTTCATACTAATTTGTTGGTCAGACGGTAGATGCGAAAACCTTTTCGGGTTCACGTCTAAGATGGAAAACACCTTAGCGGAGAAATCAGAAAAATCAGTGATTGTACACTGTGTACTGAAGCCTACAACGTTTTATTGTCAGTGTAGTAACAGGCCCAGTCATTCCCATTGGAACATTCATGGCCGAAATGTAACGATTGTACTTGAAATCGGTATACGAAATCTGGCCAGTTGCAAAGTCAACTCATGCGAATTACCAGCAGACATTGAGCCGACTCCGACCCGAGCTACGCAACGGAAGACAACATGAAAATCATATTGACTGGGGTAATACGTTCGAGTTTTACGCACAAATAATTTTTTTCCGATGACTGAAAGATATCTCCTGATTGGTGGACTGCTTTCGTCCAATGACCCTCAAGGAGTGTTTGAACTTCACGATCGCCTGTCGCCACAGTCCTCATTGGCTGTCCGTCTACGCTGGCTGGCACAAAGCTGTTCTGGGCTGTATACTAGTCGTTCACGTCAACTCACCAAACAATAACTTTGTCGATAAGAAGTCGGATGTGAATGGGTTGTTAGTGCCGAATTTCAAGTCCCACTTTCCTCTTTGAGTGTGAGTTTGTGGTTCAAGAGCTGTAGTATGCGCGAACTGAAGCGAACCGCTAGTTGCAAATTTTTCACACTACAAATCGCTTGCTGAATTTTCGTCACTGTTCGATTACTTTCCGTCACTCGAGTCCAGTCGGTCAAAGTTGCATCATTGCAGAATTCACTGTTGATTCTTTATCCTCCTGCTATCTACTTTCAGTTTCTACAGTAAATCACTCGCATAAAGCGCTTTCATAATATAAACCTGAATAAATAACGCCTCATACTCCGTTCCAGCCTGGTAGCTTTACGGATGTGGCCCAAAGCCTTGTCGGTATCTAAAGTCGTTTCCATTCAGATTACGTCGAAGTGGATGCTCGAATAGTCAAAAGTGGTACAAGAAATTCTGTTCTCTCCTGGGAAGTGGTTTACGCTTGTTACTCGTGTGATTGACCTGATTTCTATTATTCCACATCATGCACTTACTGGAAAGTGCCTGTCAATTTTGTCCGGGTCGCTACAATGGGACCGAGAAAACGAACGCATGTTTTCGAATTTCAGTATGAGACCTGGGCTTCCTATTTCGGACTTCATTAGGAACTCATTAGTTTCAAGCCGGGCAGTGAAATCCCATCTTGATTCTCGGTGCTGTGGTATTTTGACACCAATTACCCACATTACCAGGGATTGATCGATTTAATTCAGACTTATTTCTTACTTGTTTATGTGTCATCTACATGGAAGGTGCTCCATGATGAAGGATACGGCTCACGAATGTTACCTTATTCACTCTTAACAGTAGCATGTAAGGAATGCGACCGTACGTGCTTGTGACGCGCAGACTCGGGAATCAAATTTGAACTTCGGTCATGGTTAGGTAGGCGTGTGTCTACTGATAAAACCTTATTTGAACCTGAAAGCTCGCGACAACTCATGGTTTGATCTGGTCTCTCATACAAAATGGCCTCAATTTTCACGTGATCAGGCGGAAGAACTTGGGTGAACTGTGTTCACCACGATCTATTATGGTCCCCTCGAAAGGACTGTTTTCGACAAAATCGAGGAATCAGTCAGCTGTAGAGTAGTGAGTTGAATCACGATTCTAATGGATGAAAAATTCTGGGGCTCTTTTGGTTTCTCAACTAACAGTAAGTTACTTTCTCCACTGCTTATTGCAGTATCGCAACGCAGTTTCTATGATCAGCAATTCGAGTAACAAATGCAACTGGGCAACATTGGTTGAAGAACTTCACCCATTCAAATTAGCTGAGTGACGCGCTGGTCTACATGTTTGAATTGGCGAAATTTTCACGTTCGGGAACTCCTGTTGGCTGCTATCGCGAGAGGAGCTGTGCATCTGACCACCCACTCACACAAACGGTTTCATACTCCTTTTTTCTAGCTTCAAATTTTGTTTTTAGGGCAGCTACCTTAAATTCTGGACATCCTAGTTGGTCAACTTTATGGGATACCTACCACGTGAAAATCTTGTCAGTGTGGCTTGTTGCCTGGGTTGCACGATTTAGTGAAAATTCCGTTGAATACATGAGTCATTTGGACGGAGGTAAATCCTGGATAAAAAAGAACGACACCAATGGGACGTTTGGAAAGACAAAGGATACATCTAATCAACTTCAACTTTCAGCAGTTTGAGATAACTTGGAAAGTTCCCTGGTTCTAAAAAGAATGCAGTGGGTCACACAATGCGCACTAACGGAACTATGGCCTTTCGATTAACGTAACTGTAGAGTTGCTATGGTGAGATGAACAAAAGCAAGATTCGTTATAATCCTTTGGTGTTTTGACGTCTGTCACCTATTCAGTTTTCCGGAGGATTCTCTCGATGGTTTTTACACCAAAATCCCCAACCGACTGTATCGACTGAACAAATCACTTGTAAGGAATGTTGAACAGTGACAAATTCCTGTCAGTAGCCTTTTTATAACTGATATATATATATATATCAACACTCTTTCCTACTCTAATCTGACATTTTAGCCCCCAAAAGTCACATCAAGATAGTGGTAATTGTGCGGCGTTGTTTACTAGACCAAAAACGGGAGCATGAATCATGTGGAACATGGAATGTATTCTGATCCGCTTAGTTGCTCACCAATTTTACTCGTTTTGATTCATCTCCTCCAATCGATCGAAGATATTCTCATCACATCCGAGATCTTCGCCCTTCCCGAAATCGTTCTCCAAATTATTACCTTGCACCAGAAATCATACGGACTCGGGCGTTCTTTATCCGAGGCAGCAATGAAAATAGGAGCATGTTGATAAAACCTTAGTATTGTGTGAACGGAACCGAACTAAAATGAGTTGTACTGAAATGAAATGAACTGAAATGAAATGAAATTGAATAGAATAAAATGAAGACGACTGAACTGCAGGTAGCCTAAGTACGACGAAGGCTTTGGATATGACCTACAGACCTTGGCTGCTTGGTATGTGTTTGTAGTAAGAGATCGTAGTTATTTCCTCCTAGCTTGTTAAGAAAAAAGTCAAGCAATGTGGATGAACTCTGCTGTCAAGGTATGTCCCATATCGCGAAACATCCAAAGAGGGTTTTTCTCAATGAGTTTAACACGTTTGTTGATTAGCATTCGAAATTGACTGGGTCATAAAGTTGTAAACAACAATGCGGTCCATTGTCGCAGTCACTTCCTGGGAAAGGTCGATATTCGCCGAGTGGCTATTTCGCCAATTAGCATTCTTGTTCCCGCCTGTCCTTAGTCCCAAATGACGAAAATCTTCATACAGCTTTGTCGACCTGGCTAAACCATATGCGTTCTTAACGAAAGACGATATGCAAAATTCGGTCGCAGCCTCCATGTTTTGGTCTCCAACTGTCCAATTTGGAAGACCGATATATACACGTATCGGGTAGAATGTATTTCTGTTTATCATCTGAACAAATCCTATTCATGTCGTAATCCTTATAATAATTCGCCCGCCTGGGTAAATGTTCCACGCCCCCTTTCCACCCCGATCTTGGGCCGAACGTCAATCAACAACAGTGATTTAATCCCCTATCATGTTTCTTACGTGTGCCAAGCCCTTCATTGAAAAAGTTTTAAGACAGAGAAATGACAATTTTCGAGCCGAGGAAATGCGTCGAGTAAACAAAATTAGGACGTTGTCAAATTCACCAGCTACACAAGGATTAGAGGAACGAAAGTACAAGGGTGATGTAAACACACACACACACTTATACACACACTGATGGTAATTAGAATGCCCCCACCACCACCATTCTGGCTATCCACGAAGATCTGATTCAGAGTGTTAAAAGTGCCGCAGTCTTGGCCGTTTGTAAGTTTAGTTAGGCGCTCTTCTACGGGCCATTAATCCACAAAGTTTGTTTTGCGTTGATTCACGATTAGTAATCGAACAAGTGAAATATGTGATCGTGATATTTTGAGACATGTTCTGCAATTCTAGTGGATGGCTATCTCAGATAGGTGGTACACGAATAAAATCAAGACTTTCAGTATGAACATGGGAATTTAGAGTCCGCATCATCCTGACTGGATCCAGGAAGCAAATGCTTTGCTATATGGACTGATAATCCTGAAGCGGTATGGGAAAATCTTGTGGGAGCCCGCTTTCTGCGATCAAGAGTTAAAGTTCTACCTTGAACAAAATTCAACGCAACTGGTGGGCCATCTAAACATAAGAGTCGTAGGTTCGGATCCTTCAAATGCCGGTCAACTTTCCCATTTTGTACCCCTCTGTCAGTCGCACCCCTCCCTTCCTGAAAGCGATATTCACTGTAGTTTGATTAACGAAGGAAATAAAAGAAAAAACCAGGATCAGGAGATGTAGCAGAATGTCCTGTGATCTACTGGTAGGCGTGCATGATTAGGTCACGTGTGATTTATCACGTGAGTCTCACATAGACTTATTATCTACAGGTTCAAAAAGAAGAGTCTGTTGTCCAATTAATTGATGATTGTGAAACTATGAGGATGGTAGAACAGAAGTGTACCGGATGTACAAATGGGACAGGCATCAGTACACGCGAAAATGGTACTATGCTGTCCGGAAAACTTTGTCTATCCATTCGCATACAACGCGTACCACTGACAACGAACCAATGCACTTTATATGAAGCAAGTATTTATTATATTCGGTTCGCATGAAATCTGACCGTAATCGGTACGATAACCTTGTATCGTTAGATGGCTACGGAACAAACCTTGAACCAGGGGAACAGAACATTCATACTATAATAGTTGACTGGGACATTAGAAAACACGCGCTAGCTATTCGCTGTCACTGTGAGGAAACTCTAGAGTGTAGTATCAAGTGAGTTTACCCCAGGTTTTAGAATAATGAATGAAGTTAGTCACCAACGAATTAAATGTTCTACCTTGAAAAAAACGGTTGCTTTACAGAAAAACAAACAGTTTTGTCAAAATTTCTGTGGTAAAAAGTATTCAAATTTCGGCCTAAAAATTGTTGACCCCAAAAAGTAATTACTAAAACGGGAACTGTCGAAAGACATTGCGCCATTTTGGCCAATCAGCTACAAACACATTTCAGCTAACTGCTCCAAGAGCATAATTGGATAAAGAATACGTTCCTACTCACCACTGCTAAGCAAATCGGATGATAGGTTTCCGTAGATGAAGACACCGGCCAAGTCGTCGACGCTTGCCTCGGCTTAACTTAGTGTTTATTGATTTTGTATTCCGGTCCTAGATGACATTGATCACGGAAAGCATCACATGACATGAATGTCGTCATTGGTCTACGCAGACCAATTACAATAAAGGATGACTATTTCGTTAAATGTTTTTGGTTACTAGCCCTAACTAGATTATAATCATGTTGTCGCTTGTGAATTAATGAATACAAGGTCATAAACACATAGTAAATTAATGGTTTTATTTTAGTTTATTAATCATACATAATAGAATTCGCCATGTTTTGCGAGAAAGGATATCTCATGGATACGATCTTCTGAAAACCTAAGAAAAAAAACGAAACTGACAGGTGGTTGTGGTGATTCCCCAAATCACACGTGGACACAAACCTGATCTTGCTAATAGCCCGGGCACCGTACCCATGGGTATTTGGTTTTGCAAAGGATAGCCAGTTATAATGTGCGTCGCTTTCGCTGGTTCGAAGATAGTACGCAATATAGTTTTATTTCTCTAGTCCCATCTTACTACCAAAAGCCGTGCTCTCCGATTGTAGTGATAGCCAATAAATGAGGTACTAGTTCATCCCTGCAGGTGAACAGCAAGAATTATCAATGTATACGTAAGTATATTTTACATAAGTTTCAGTGCAGATAGTGTGCCATCGGAATCATGGTGAAAGGCGAAACAAGTGAGTCTGAAAGGGCAGGCAGATAAGTGAGCGGAGTTTACCACAAATGCCATTCGTAATGTCCATGTCATCCATTGATCATCGGCGATTCATGATTCCTTTGTTAGACTGATGCTATCCTGTTGCCAAATTCGAAGTAGAAAATCGACTTTCATTATTCTATCCCGAGATTTTGACCAAAACAATCGAACACACATGGCAGAAGGAGGATCTGAAGTCATACAACCTGAATAGGCACCCGTGACTGATTGTTCAATCACAACTCACGTTCGGATTAGTCCTACAATGTCCTCGGTGCCAGCCCACCACTGTCCATCATGCGAGCTGTTACACGAGTGCGGGACCGCACCTCTCGGGGATGGTTTGGAATCAGGTATTTATATTCTTCCATAGATTGATCAATCGAAGACGCAAGGCTACCCCAGTGATGTTGGCTGCCGGCGTGTTTTCCTTCATCGATTTCTATTGAAAGCCTGACCCTCTAGAAGGAAGTAAGTAGGACCAAACTTTACTGGATGGCCTTCCATCGCCGAGGAGCCGAAATGGAACAGAGAAACCCACCCTCGACCATGCTGAGGCATTCTGGAAGGGATTATCAAAAGCTGATCTATGAAACTTATTCCCCCTTCAACGTTCTGTGCCACCACTTGGTCCGTACCCTTAATCTGATTGATTTCCCGGTAAAATATTGGAACATCCATAAATGTTAAATGCAAAATAGTTCTGATGGGATACGTAAATTGACAATATCCCATAATTTCCAAACAATATTTCCAATTAGGTTGTTTTACTTGGTAATCTCAAAACCGAAACGACGTCCGAACCACTTCCCAGTAAGGTTGTTGTCAAGGGAGCTATTCCAACCGGGATCATTTTTCTTCCGGTCTCGTTCACGTGTTTAAATGGAGATTTGTCAGTTTTTCGTCCCCTTGTAAAGTTATCAGATCTTTCCGTTGTATTTTGGACTCGTGGCTTTTTCGCCACATTTTACATCCAAACTTCCCATCGTTCTCGGCATTAAAAAAGACATTTTGCGCGCTCTCCCCGACCTTGTGTTATTGATTGCCACGGTAGCGAGCAAACCGAACGTGACGAAGCGGTCAACAAGAAAATACCCTTTTTACTCCTGTCTTCACAGGTAGACGAAACATGAAAAGATTGTCACTTGTCACCATAGTTCGGTGAATTCATTATTATTTTTGTCAGTCATTTTATCGACAACGAACCTTGTCTGAGTTGTTCACTTCTCGACATATTTCCATCAAGCATTATGTAGAAGAAAATTCGGAGATCTTTCGTTTTTTCTGTCGTGTGTGATCAAACGATTACACGAGGTCATCGGAGCTGGTACGGAAAACGTTACTGCCTGGTTCATATTTTTCACATTGCTGCATTCACACGCGCACTGATTAGCACACCATTGTTCCAGTGATCGGGAATAAATCTATTACTAATTTTTTAATCTACTTCCTTTATTAATGAAACCACAATGGACATCAATTTTCAGGAAGGGGGCCGCGACCATCAGAGGGCTGCCAAGTGGGGAAGTTGACCGGCGGTGTGAGGATTCGAACTCGCGACCTTCGTGTCCAAGCGTCACGACCTCATCCGTTTGGCCACAGCCGGCCATTCGGGGATCGTCTGAGGATGTCCCCACTGGCAAAACTATGCGCCCGAGCGATCCCGATTAGGGCGAGCTTCGGCCTGGGGCCAAGGCATTCACCCTGGTCTCGGCGCCGGGTTCTTTTAGGAGAATCACTCTTTTTATCAAAAACTGGTCAGGTCTTCGGAGGTATTTCGAATTTTTTCATCGTCAAAAAACAATGGTTTAAAAAAACTTGGAAAAAATAAACTCCCCATTAACGTCAATAGTAAATTGTGTAAAGTTAGCTGACCCTACCGTTTCATTCAGGCCAAAACAGTGGATACTCGAGGCCGAGACTTTATTTCCACTTGTCAAACAAATGCTAAATTAGTTTGTGTTATGCCCAAAGGACTGGTTGATGCCAAATGGATGAAACTCGTGCTGACAACATGCCGTTCACAAGGTAAAAGACATGAAACGGTTGAGCGCGCTTAATGAAAAGAAATAACAGCATTTTTATTCATTGTGTACAGAAGCTTTTTTCTAAACAATTCATTATGAGACATAAGACATTGAAGTATGACGAACCAAAATTTGAATAATACAAATGTGCGGTGGCAATAAGTTTCGTGCGAGGCTAGTTCTCCGAATTGCCGGACCGAGGATTGAGTTTCCGAGTGTTGATCTTAAATCGAATGTTTGGCTGTGATCAGTACGTCTTCGGTGTCCAATTTCCTTCTCATACTTTGAGGTAGACCATGTGGTTCGTTTTGTGCTTTCAGATGGATCATAAATTGCCCACCTTTGCCTCTCCACTCCAACCCACCCGACTGGCCGTCAGTTGCCAAGGTTGCTTGTCTCGTAATTGAGAAGCGAAAATCGATCCAAGTCTTCTAGACACGTATTGAGCCAATGAGATTGTGCTGTAAGTACAAGAGTAACAAGCCTTAGGTTTCGCACAGATTGATTTTGACCCACCAGGATCAAAGGCAATATCTGTTCGCGTGTTCAAGAAAGAAAGAGTAATTTACGCATTCATCTAGATAGACGACCAAGGGCAGGTAAGGAAATGATACTTTTTGATCCACTGCTGACGGCTGACTTATCCATTAAGCGAAAATCACATAAACAAGTCAGTCATGGCTAAGTGATCAACATAACAATCCATTCTATGGGGTTCAATGTACGGATCACGTGTTTATTTGGTTCTGACCATCAGACATCCCGGAACAAAATTCCATGTTCACATGTATTGTTTGCACGAAAGGAAGCTTTTCGCATTTATCCTATTTGAGCAGATTAGATCGGTTTTTTTTCGAGGAAGGAAATAACAAAACACATTTTCCCATTCTAATTATTCAACGCATATTTTATTTTCTTGACAGCAACTTATTCTAACCGAAATTTGTGAAACCACGTATGCTCACGCAGTTCGGTCACATGTGAAAGTGTTCTCATTCGATTTGTCATATTCGCTAATCAGAACATAATATCTTTGCGTCCAGGACAAAATCGATGTAAGTCAACAAGTTCCACAGGCCTTATTTATCACCTAGTCCATCATTTCGTCAACAGGATTACAAATCTCGTACAAATTGCGATGACAAATTCATTGAATCTTCCCAAGTACGGGACTGGATATCAGTTCAGCAATGGATGACAGCTAAACGTTTGAAAAATCCCACAGAACACATTGAGAACAACACAACGTGGCGAACAAGCTCGTTTTCAGTTTGCCGTATTCATGCCAATATATAACATTAAATATGGTCTGGAGATGGTTCAAAGGAAATTGTCGGTTTGCAGTCACATCAGTTCACAACTCTAAGAAAGTGTGCGTTTGTGTATGTATAATTGATCAATTTGTCGCACGATCAGGTTGTAGACCACTTGTCGGATAATGACAAGTGGGCCAGGGAAGTTTAAGAGTCTGCACAAATTGTTTCTGAGCTCATAAAGGGGGTTACACAAACGGATAGATACGGTTTCTGCTGTGTTCAAGATGCGACACTTGACAGTTATTGATTGTCTGCTCCTAACTTTGTAGATGGTGCAAAAAGCACTTGACACAGTTATACGGGCATTCATGGTTGTATCGTGAAGTTTGTTGTGAATTCTATAATATAATGAAATAACTCTTTAAAAATTGATAAAAGAAATAGTGTTACCGGTTTGTACGAGCGCATGAAGATAACAGTTGTCAGTCATATTTGAGAGTAAGTCTGCCCCACGTACGATAGCTAGTGGTTAGTAATCTTGCCAGAATGGGGTATAGAACAATTTTTTCACGGGCGTATTCTGGAATAGGCGTTCCGCGATCCAGAACTGATTTGAACCCCGTAATGCCATGTGGAAATAAGATTTGTCCGAGATTGGTTTAGTAAAATTCCCAAAGACTTGCTCAGTTGATCTTCAAAGCTAGACAGAATGAACTTCATCACATTAATCGAAAATTTGGAATTCCTTTCGGTTCACAATGAGTGACGTAATCGATATGCTTGGACTTTTGTCATCCGTGAAAAAACTGAAGTGCGTAGTCAAATTTGCCTTACTCGACCGCCATCAATCTGAACACATATCAGAAATACTCGTAGCATAATGCCAACTTTCCCTAGCTTCCATAGTTGCCATCTGTGTGGTCTTTTGTTATCAAATCGTTTTCAGTTCCGTGCGGTTGTCCACTGAGCACGAAAGCCAATGTTTTAGGATGAATAAAACCCGGGTCGATCTATCGGGGCAAAATCGAATGGAAATAGCGCATGCCAACAAAGTTGAAATGTTTCTTCTTTACGGGTATCTGTGGTA
Organism: Fasciolopsis buskii; assembly: GCA_008360955.1. Classification (NCBI taxonomy): domain Eukaryota; kingdom Metazoa; phylum Platyhelminthes; class Trematoda; order Plagiorchiida; family Fasciolidae; genus Fasciolopsis; species Fasciolopsis buskii. The sequence continues at coordinate 137,933 of LUCM01000228.1, forward strand.
AAAGATGCCGACACAATTTACGGTGCTATTGTGAACGTCAAAAGTGGAAATGTATCCATGGGATGACGTAGTCATATGCACACCCGGTTCTTTTAATAAAGGATGACGAAGGAACAGCAACGGTTTTCTCATCAGTGATCACCTACTAACTGGACAATGGAGAACTAGGGCGTACACACTTTCTGAATTCAAGTCGTATTCAAAACCGACATAAATAGTTCACATATTAGACGTTATCATGATTTCCAGTTCGCGTGCAATACACAAGCTTGTCTGATTGACTTTAATGGGTCCGTCTATGACACCTTGATTAACGAATTGTGAGAAGTATTCACATTCGTACTGGCTTCCTAAAGGCCAGCTTATTTTCCTAACTTATTTGTGCCAAAGAAATCGCCGGTCGTAGACCAATAAAAAGACAGGTACATGCCCAATTCGATTGTTACTCAGGGGGCAGCATAATACGTCAAATTTTTGCTAGTTCGTTTAGATTTCCAAATGTCGAACCGTCAAGAAAAACGGATTGTGCGGGTAATTTGTTTCGACGGTACGACGGCCATTATGTCGTTTCATTCAATAGATAGCAGAGCAATCAGCACATGTGCCGGGAGATTGCCTCGCCCGGTTAATTAGAACAAAAACGCTCCACTAGAAATTGAAACATCGAGTGACGAACGAGATAAAAGCCAGTAAGCCAATGAGTCTCCGGCGAATGCTGATCAAAACTAGTCGATTTAAACAAATCTTTTTGACAACTCCAGAACTATTCTACTTCGATCTGACTTGGATGACAATGGTACAAATGATACAAAAAGTGGACTGTCACGAGTAACTTAAGTCATTAGATGGACGACAAATGGACATTTACTATGATATTCAGTTATTCAGCATAAAGTCAATTAAAATGATCAAAATCTTCCAGATGATTGATGCGAAATGGTCAGATCGATATGGTCACAGTGAGATAATACTTTGACATAGTCAGACGGCCTGTGTATCCTCATGACACAACGAGCTGTACAGGATGGATTACCTATAATGTTGGATACTCACTCAGGTATGGAAAGTCACTAGGTAGAGATGTGATGAAGTAATCTCCTGATCTTCCACGTTCGAGCTCGTAATTCCTCTAATATTTCGACTAGATATCTCCTGCCCACGTCTAGAGACGAAGCAGCTCGACCTGCCGGTCAACAACTAGCAGGAACTGTCTTTTGCACAATGAGGCTGGCGAGATCCATTCCGAATGGATCTCGGTTAACAGTGGTCTATGCATTTTGCTTTCCTGTATGACAGACTGCTGTAAGTTAACAAACAAATTTTGACACCAAAAGACTCCCGGAGCCAGATGGTGTACAAAAGGACAACTATATTAAGAGCAACCGCTCTATCAACTAGTCATGTGACCCTACAGTCAGTCTGGCGTACCGACAAGTTATATGACAAATCTATCCATCCTCAGGTTTGAAGGAAATGGCTTTGACAGGGTAGCAAGTGATTTAGGTGCACAAGTCAGAAGACGTGGTGATTCCGGAAATCGTTTTGGGTGGGGGTGTACTGTTCCCGCCCATTTTGCAGATGACGAGATAGGCATCTTAAACAATGTGAGGACAATTATGTATTCCCGTCTAACACGGATTTCAAAAACTGTTTGTTTCGCACAGTGACTCAAGGCTCTCTTACATGGTCCACATATGTCCAAAGCTGTAGATCATACTAGCTCACGAACGTGGAACTGGACAACGCTTTGCCTAATGTGCACCTCATCGGTCACCCAACCGAATCGCAAATCCGGTTATCCGTACAACGTCCACGTGATGCATATATTCGCAATAGTTCTGAACCGAAACTATCGGAACAGCTGAGAACTCCGTCGATCAGCCTCATAAATAAGCTCCGGAATCAAATCGAAGCGGTTCAAGCGCTTGACAGGAAGTTTCGTCTGCGGTCCTAGATTCTACGTCCATCGCGGAACTTTGGTCTCGCAAGGGTCACTGAGTGTAATGCGGCAAAAACGTCATGTCCCAAAACGTAAAGGAGTGTGCTGGCACGTACGGGGTGAATTAACAATAATCATTAAGAATGATCGCAAAAGTATTGGTTGCTTCCAGTAATAAAATAATGTTTAACAACGTGCGCGATATCGCTGGGTGGCCAACTTTGATTGGTGGGATCGTATGCACTAGAGGAATGGTGAGTCCGCCCACGGAAGTCATCCAAAGCTCGATCGTTCAGTTGATTACTTCAAGGAGAAGCTTTGGTGGCAACTACGTGATGTAGTATAAGTCCTGGCAAAGATTCAGCTGCGTTCGCAACAGAATACAGTTAAAGCCGAACGTCAGACTTCTGAAGTGGGGTAAAATGGCCGGTTCCAAAGAACTCGTTTCCAGTTCTTTCAAACATGGCGAATAGATCCGGATGAAAGCACCTAGCTTCCTGTTGTCTGGTACTTTGAACAAAGAGCGTGGCTCTTTATCGAGGGGCCAGTTAGTGATTGTACCTGTCTTTAAGCAGTAAACATGCATTGATTGTAGTAATCGTCGCGGGATTGGTTTAATTTCTATTGCCACAAGTTTGTTGCCTTTGATAATGATGCGTCATGTGTGATGGCAAACAGCAAGCCAAATTTCGCTCAAGTCGAGGCTGCATCGGCCAGATTCTTATCCTTCTTCAGTAATTCAATGGACGCCACAAACACACTTTTCGTCCGACAACGGTGGTTTTCTTTTACTTTGAAGCGCATTTGACTCAGTCGGTTGAGTTGCGCTTTTCAATGAGGCTCGCTCAAACGATATACTAACAAAGCTCGGGAACGTCCTATTCGCTCTGCACTCGCCTACCTATGATCACGTGACGATAAAAACTGCAAGGCATCAAGTTCACGTGGAACGATGAGCATTGTTCTAGGCGGGTGTACCACCTCTCCATTCTCACCAATGGGGGATGCATTAGGATTTCCGCAATGCGCAGACATTGAGTTGACAAAATCGAAGGTACAGGAATTAGATTAGATGCTCGTTGCTTAGACATACTTGATCATCCATGTGTGACTAGTATCGATGGGATTAGATATCAAGCTAGGAAATCAAAATACAGCAGAATACCACATTAGTATAGAAAGATCATGCCTGGCTTTCCTTGTGAAGGGCAGCAACAGGTGTAGATATTACATACCGAATATCCGTAGCCATCCATTCACAGTTCGAGATTACTCCAGTGCCATGTAAACGTTTGCCGTTTGGTGCTGATGGGTAAACTTTAAATTGCAAATATGGGTAACAAAAATTATTTTCTTCTAGTAACAGTGTAGACAAAATGCATGTCATATAATGGGAAACCGAGCAAGCAAAAAGTGAGCGGCTATTGGCCCCAGTTGCTCTCGGACGCCTGCCAAGCGTCTGGCTGATTTTGTCCAGAGAAGATCGTACCGGTCCAAGCTGTTATCAGATGACTTTGAGGCAGTCAACAGTCGGACACAGTTGATAGTGATAGCACACTGGATGTTTGTGCTAACCGACAGTAAGTCAATTGATCAAACCAAGAATACACCACAAGATTGGTGGATTTCGTTAACGAATGAGGATTGTTTGCACGAACAACGCTAAATTTTATGTACGCCGGATGCAATTCACAGAATAAAAGCGAAAAAATAAACTATAGCGGACTTGTGAACTATAAGTTCGACTTCTTTCGATTAGTAATGAGGTAGCTAGTTTGGAGACTTTAAATTTGGAAAAAAAGACAGCCGTTTTCTGATTTTGTCAAAAAAGTTTCCCTAAACGCTGTTAGCTTCCTATTACTGTTACGTGAGTGCACTAATTGATCGGGTTCGTGTTTTATTTATTATTCACCGAAAGCTGACGCCTCAAAATAACGGGGTGTTTGGTCTGAGTGTGTCGGATGCACTCGAATAGGGTTAGCACTTGAAATAGGCATTTCGACTCAAGTACGGCCATTCTTTCAGCCAAATATCACTGAGTAACACCTAATCACCGTCCCGAAATCTAAATTCTGGACATGTCAACCTTCTTTTAGACCGGTACCGGTCGTCACCGCTAACGCAAAGTAGCGCAGTCAAGCTGAACTGGCAAGAATCACCGTTTGATGGATAAAAACATGAAGTATTTACGGAATGTTCTGTTGCATATGCGCACTTGTCTGATGGCCGCTTGTCCGGGTCACGACCTGATTGCTTATCCCGTTTGGTGGATATCACCTAACACTAGAAACTCATTGAATCGTTAGAATTGTGAATAGATGATAAGTCCATTTAAGAATCACAAGAGCAACTTGTCAAGGGATTTCCGTCGGTCAGGCAAAGCTAAACTTCCGTGTTGGGTACGCATACCTGAAGAGTGGCAATAACTGTGAAACCAGTCGTGCACTTCCGGGGGAATGTGCTCATGCGAGACATACTACTGAGAATATAAACCTTCAACTAATTTCGTTCATGTCTTTTTGTTGCTGAATCCTGACTGGTTAGCACACCTCACCATATGATCTTCCCAGTTTGCATATCCACGCACTTGCGTTCGAATCACACCAGTGTCCTTTGACCGCGGGTACCCTAAGCGGTACCGCGGTCTCCGTCTGTTCTTACTTTTGTAGGAGCCGGCGGTCCAATACGATCAGATTGCATCCACGCTTGTGTATTGATTACTGTTTCTCTGGCATGGTCCATCGACGCGTAGCCACCGATAACCAATTGGACAACTGTATCAGACTCAGGCGCAATATCGATTAGACAACGAGATCAACATGACTGTCAGAACAGGAATATGAACCGGAACGACTGGTGATTGGCACAGTGCACTTTACAGCTGCCACGTATGTTCGACTGAGAGGGGATGTTGAACAGGAAAGAAATGTTCTCCCTTCCTCTGAAACGAATAGAAGAAATTCCAGGCTTTTGTTACGCTGTCGGCACCACTTTTTCTCTCCTGGGCAGATTTTTCTACGCCGTTCACTAACACATTTGGAATAAACCTCAGACGGACTGGTTTCACAAATAAATTTCTTGTCATTCTGTGGTTCATCTTCCGTGTAGATGATGCGCATTATGTACAATAGTGATTTTTAATCAGAACATTAAACCAGACCAAACTTGACTGGACTACGAAGGAAATTAACTCACTGGAGAAAATAATCTGTAATAAAAGCAGTCTTGCTTCAGATCCACAGGATGCGTTCTTGATGATCTGGGTTTGGGACCGCGGGGAACGAGCATCGTAGGAATTGTTAATTACCTGCCAATTTCCACCCTCCAATTGGGGACTAATAGAGGGCATTTTAACTGTAAGCCAAATACCCCGACTGATGAGTTGCGTTCAGTCACGGTCCTCACGAACCACGTGGTCATGATTGCGTCTCAAAATGTTTTGCCCGCGTTGTCAGTTGTTGGCCTTGGAAATACAAACACGCGGACCAGTTCCAGTTGGATCGAAGATAGGCGATATAGAAGACGGATGAGAATCGCTTCTGCGTTTTCAGTCGAATTCATTCTGACCGCTTCTAATTCATTTCAGTGGGGGAAAAAAACAATGGACGTTAGGTTGTTTTGTTGCCTGTCCGTATTTGACCAGGTTGAGCTGCGTAGCACGAGAGATGACTCGAAGCAGAAACTACTGAAGACACGTTTGCTAAAATCGACGTTTCCAGGGCGACTTTTCCATTTGTTATAAGTACAATAATTCAAACATTCAGTAACCTTATCGGCTTTTTGATCAAAACTGGCATATTGACATAATTTTTGCTCAAGTAATGCTTGTCAAATTAAACTGACTTGGAAATACATTTATTCGGACCCAAATACCTCGCTGTCTTACTCTTTGTAGTCGAACATTTGCTGTTTGTCAAATGATCGTTCTAATGCGACGTCACGTGTGCCCTGGTGAGCAAATATCAGAGTACAGTTGTATGAGACAACTGTGCATAGAATTTTGTAGGTTCTTTGTTTGGACGGACCGGTGCATGTAATGGTATGATAACACGTGACATCAATTACATTTCATTGCACCGGCTCGATGAAATGCCTTGGTAAAATGTAATGGAAATCAAATTGCACCTATCGTTGCTGTTATGATTGGGACATGACATTGGCGATCGGCGTCTGGCGCTCACTAGAAAATACTTCAAGGCACATCACCATTCAGCGGACAACGAAAAATCCCGAATGGAAGTGGCTAGAAAAGAGCAAACCGAATGTGTGAGCATTATCAGGCACATTTATTTTGTCCCAGACATTTTATCTTTTCAGATGGGCAAAGAACTTGAGGGCGCGCCCACGTGCATTTGTCTTTCGAAATTCGGTGTGGACATTTTTAGACTGGAATAATTTGGTAGGAAATTGTATATATGCATATACATATATGCATATATATATATGTATGAAATTGTTTCTGAAACCAAATGGTTCCTGGATGTGTCTGTCGAACAAGGATTGCAAACTAATTTGTCTCGACAAGCAAAATCACACCTTTCTGCCTTGGATTTTCATTGGAAATTGGGCCATAGCTACGATGTCAAACCCCTTGAGGAAGCAATTGCTGCATCAACTGTGCTTGCCCATCATTTAGTTCAGTTTTTGTTTCCTCGTAGATTTATGAAAAAGTTAATTATTAGTCAGACACCCGATGGCTACTGAAGCCGTAAGCTAACGTTTAATTTGGCCACGTGATTGATATCGACGGCCACTCGGAATGGTTGACTGATTAGACTAGTTCAGTGTATATTTGACTAAGTTCAAATTGCTAATACTTTTGCCAGTTAAAAAGTGTTCCCGTTTGAGGACATCGATCGACTGAGTTTGGACTGCAAAAATAACTTTTACAAAGCTCACTATGCTACGACGGAATCAAACTTCAATGTGGCTACCTAGATCAACATGAAAAAAACAACTTGTGGTAAAACTGATCGGATGTGCAATTATGTCAATTGCTGCGATCATCGTTCAGAACTGTTCTAACTAATAACAATTTCATTGGCAGAAATAATTGTTTGTCCTCGCTCCTCCATCCCAAAACATTCGGCGAAACAGATTTCCATGACATGTTTTGGTACAACAGCTAGCACCGAGATGCAAGTCACACTTCTCGATCGCGAAACACTAACGACAGAGTGTCGAATGACAGCAATAAAAGTTCAGCATGTGACTGAACGTAAACTAGGGCACTCGCATTGTGACTAAGGCTGAAGACGAGACCCTTCAAAGCACTTGAGGGCAAATATGCCAAAATCAAAGTTGATATCGTTTATTTAGCATGCGAATAGGCCAAAACGAATACAGCAATATCTTTGTCAAACACATCGGTAATCACTGAGTAGCTTATACGGCTTCAGATTGTTACTAGAGCTGAGTAATTCCAGTAAATTTGCCTCACATGAATTATTCAACGGGATGCTTTTAGCATTCCCGTATAAAATAGCAGTCAGTTACAAAAATGTAGGATCCGTCATCATGTTTTGCCATGTGACGAGCAAGAAAGTTTACGAGTTTTGCCGGACTCGAATGACTTTGTCTTTGTGAAAGTGCAAACTTGAAGATCAGATCGATTTAGCATCTATTTTTATCGAAATTATGTGCGAAACTGGGAGTGGGGCGGGGAGTGGAGTGGAGTGGAGGAATTTGTGGAAAACAAACAGATTTGTGGCCCAACTGGCAAATGCAAGTGCCAACTTGGACAATTTCGATAGTTTCGGAATAGAAAAGTTTCGCCACAACACGTAAGCTATAAAAGTTCTCAGGTGATGAATTTGTCGACCGCGGGCATTTAGACGGTCAGGATAGGTGATGAATTCCAAATCCGAAGGTCCAAGTGCCACATATGAAATCTTTCGTTTGTCTTCTGGAAAATTAAGTGCCGTTTGGTGATCAAGGGCAACAGTAATCTGCGACGAACCTTCCCTAGACACTGCGATTTTCACGGAAGTCACTGATTTAATCTGCCGTGGAAAATCATTTGTTCGAATTGATCAGCGCTGTTCATTTTCGTCCTAGGCCGATTGGCTCAGTTAGACCCGCTGACTAAAGTAACCGTGATTATTGCTTCGGTGAATTTTGCATAACTCGCTCACGCCAATTGATAAACGCATACTCATAAGTTCGAGCGTTCAGTTGTTTACTG
>LUCM01000228.1:146348-195896 GCA_008360955.1 Fasciolopsis buskii
GGAAGATGTAAACACAGAATATCACTCACTCAAATGCTTCCGCGGAATACGTGATTGAATATTCACTAACATTGAAAATTCGATTTCCCTTTAGTCTAGTGGTTCACGCTTGTTTCCTGCTTCAACCGATAACATTTCACACGGATATCGTCGAGTCTCAATCTAGGCAACTGAATCTAATTCAGAAACATCCATTCCAGCCTGTATTATGAATACAGCCAAGCGAAGCACCTCAAATGTCTGATACCATTCAGGTTCAGGTGTTACTAACTTAGCCATGTTCAGCACTACTCGTAACTGGTGCACAAACTTCAACCTAACTGGTACACAAACATCCGACGCGAAGGAGTGATGGGCGAAGTAGCTGCTGCCCTCGAAGCGCACCAATGGTCTGAGCCGTTTGACCAGGATGGACAAAAAATCACAAGTAAGATGACAGAATTGACAAGTTGGTCTACACTGAACGCAACTCTGCTTTTTCATACTTTGCAGCTAGTTTCCCATAGAGCATTTCGTGCAATCAGACAATCAATCAGGAAATATCAACAAGAACGAGGTATAAACAACCATATATATAAGTGTGCAGATGATGGAGCGATGATTATAAAAAGAAAGACACGAGAGTTAAGCTCTCCACGGTGTATATAGGTGCGCGCGAGTTCTCATCGGCGAGAGAGGACCGGCTGCGACTCAGAGGCGCGGAGAGAGGTAGAGAGCAGTTGATTCTCATACTGACAGAGATAGAGATCCTATGAACCAAGCGTGTGCAAGAGCGCGAGTATCCAGCCGGAGTATATATAGGAGAGTGGTAGCCTAGTCCGAGCGAGAGTATTATAATCAACTTATTAGCAATAAAATGCAAGCTTACTTCATTTGCCTAATGTTTCAAGCTCCACGCCACTACACGCCTCATGAGAGCAGGAGCCACGGGATTCGCAGACAGAACTCGTTCACGGTCAGTTTTGAATTCCAGCCCAGTGCATGTGATTGGACATTTCTGCAAGACTGATAATACGAATGCACCGTGGTAATATTCAGTATCCGGTCGCCCTCTGCTAATCATATCGACTTGGTAAGTGATTGTGTGGTGGCTCGGGTAAAAAAGAGCGAGGGGCAAGGGGTGCATAATATGGGGAGTGAACACAGTCTGGCGGAGCGAGATGTAACTATTTTGTACGGTTATTCATCCCTGCCAATAGCGGCGATTTGAAGGGTGACCCTCAAACTACGGCACGGGAGCAGACGGTGTTCGCTATGACTTTGCTTGTACAGGTCTGCAACTACCTGCCAATATACACATATATACTTGTGTAAATATAATTATATATATATATATATAGTATATGCATAGCAAAGGGAGCACGTTACTAGTCCATCTTTGCGGTGCGCAGATGAGTTCGAACTTTAGACGAACCAGGGCAGCTGGCAGTCCATTCCGTACTAACAGTTAATTGGATGGGCCCGCAACGAAAAACTCAACGAATTATCAACGTAAACAACTGAACGCTCGAACTTATGAGTATGCGTTTATCAATTGGCGTGAGCGAGTTATGCAAAATTCACCGAAGCAATAAATCACGTTACTTTAGTCACAGAGTACTTTTGTGTTTTCATAGTCCATATTATGTCCCTCTGCTATGGCATGCGGAACGATGGCTGAATCGCGCTCAAGTTTTGACAAGTCCGCCTTATCCGAAGATCTGCACTTTTCTTTCCTTCTGTGTTCTGTTACCCGTATCGTCAGTTGTCTGCTGGGCATTTCTTGCAAATGATTTTGTATATGCAATTCTTTTGGTCGTGCACACCGACTTGATCTTTAGCTTTTGATAAGTGGCGCTTTAAAGTATTATCTACCCGGAAGAAAGTGTGAATATCAAAGTCACTGAGGCCCCTTCTTATTGGTTTCGAAGTACCCGATCTGTACGGAATTCCGATCGAGGCTGTTTTCTTTTTTCTTTTCTTTCTTCGTCTTGGTTGTTGATATGCAAGTTTTCAGTTGTTTTCTCATGAGGCGTGGCGGATAGTGATTGTGTTATTAACATTGTGTCATTCACAATTAAAGCCAATACATGCCCCTTGGATTTTTCGATACATTCCTCGCGTTATTTGGTCCTGATTTGTAATCAAATCTGTTTGGATTGACAATGCTACCGCTCGTTTTTCTAACTGGACTCTCAGTTTGGATAAAAACTGATCTACAGAAAAAGGAAACCACTTCCTGAGACCCTACCGATGGATCTAACCAGTACGATTTTTAATTTTTGACGTAACACAAGCCATTTGGTAGGGGTAGCCCTTTGGATAGCATTGATTAATCCGTGAAAATCGATTCTCGAATTGGCATTGAGACTTGAAAAAACGGATCGATTATTCCTGTAGAATTGTCATGATTCAGCAGAAATTGTAATATAAAGACGAGACTCATTGCGGGCAGGATTTCCCTACATCTAATCCGCGAACGTTTACTTTTGGTGAATTTTATTACTGGTGTAAATGACAACACAACTGCGAGCAAGATAACCCACGGTAACAGCTAAAATTTCGAGTGCGACGTGTTCTCCCAAAGACATTCGAATTCGATCGCCGTTAAACACGTCCAGCCTTGTTGATGTAGAACTTGCCCCACCAAATGTACACGTCTTCTCAATTACAATTCTTCAATCTTTCTATTTCGTGAGCAATTTGTCGTCAAGATTTTTTTATTTTAATCATCATGGCTGATTTTGTTTGTATCACGTTCAATGTGGTTAGGAAAACGATGTATTGGACATTGGCAAGAAACGGAATCATACTTTCGGGGCACTCCATTCCCACGTCATCCCGTTTACATTTGTTTAAAAACAAACACCGGAAATCAAGGAGAAAACTGCGAATTTCAAAACGGTCAAGTTCAATCACTCGGAACCGGTTACTATTGGCAATCAACGTGTTTATTGGCTTGTCAGTCCTAGTCACTTGCAACATGCGGTCGGTTGCCGGCCAACAAAATTCCAATGTTTAGCTTGATTCTCATGAGGAGCACAGCTCGGTCACATTAACAACTTGCAATCGATTCCACACCTGACAACATCAAAAGTCTAATCGTTTTCGTCACGCATTGTGGAGCTCGGTTAAAGAACAAAAGACACGCGGGGTATCGACTGATGGATCTGTTTCTACCACGGGTGCAGCAATTGAACTTGGGACAGTTCCTTTCTCTCCATGACGCTTTTTGATGCGTTGAGTTAATTGTCTTGTCTCTTCACCCAGGCAGGCGGGTGAAAACAGGTGCAATTTGATTGGTAAACGATCATGGATAACACCAACGAGCGGGGCTTGTCTTTATGTCCTCACGGAAGCATGGGAGATGTAGCGAACACACCCATCTAATTTTTGCACCTTACAAAAGTAGCCTTCGTTGTGGACTTTAGGATTTTGCTAAAGTCATCTGCTGTGATATCTTCTTTGAAATGGATTCCAATGAACAACAGCTTTTTACCCACCTATGGTATATTCATTGGTTTTACTCTTTCAATTAGTTTCTCTCGATAAGATTATTTGGAATATCGATTACCTATTGCTGTTCTCCTCACACGCGGCAGTTCCACCCATGCAGTGTCCAGGGTTCGAATTTGCGTTGTTCTGTGAAGAAGAAAAAAAGGCGTATCAGGTTGCGTTTGTAGCAGACTGGGACGAAACTGCTTTGGTTGGTGTATTACACATGCACGGTTGTTTCGTAATACATCTCACGCCGTATTTAGGACTCGCGAGGTCCAATTAGACAGATACCAGGCAATGATGAAGTATATTTTACATTCTTTCCATTAGGTAACAGCAATTCCCCGGTACACAACGTTAAACTTGGCGGTAATGTATACCATATCGATTTGTTCATCGATCGTGCAAAATATATCGTCCCTAAGGCGACAATAATGGCCAAATAGACTGATGGTTCCGTTTGATATTTATGTTTCTACTTTTGTTATGTAAATGCCACTAAGAAGTGGAACCAGAGATGAATTCATAGCAGCTTCATTTTTCTGGCCGTAATAAGCATTGCTAACTACGAACTGCAAACTACCGTACACCGAAGTACCAGCTCACTTGCGCTCTCACCCAGAATTGCTAGCAATGTATTTCGCATTTAAAGTCGATTCACAAAGAAAACGGATTGTTCCGATCACAGACATATTGGAAGGTAGAGGATTAACGTTGAAAGTGAATGCTTGTTTTTCTTCAGTGGTTGTAGATTTTGTGGCTTTAACTGAGCGGAAAGTATTCCAGTTTGCTTGCTTCACGAGTCCATGTCTTGCCAGTTCTAACAAGCTAAAAGAGCACACCTCTTGTTGGATGAGCCCACGAGTACCCAAGAAACTCAGGAAGATCAATCAGCGAGGATGGCGAATGAAACAATAAACGCGGTAAATTCTCCCAGAAGTCAATAGGCTTGCCATTAGTATGTTTACAAACACGAAACGTCTGAATCCCGACCATGTTGGACTACCCAAAGTTGCCGAACGCATGTTGCCTGTCAGCCCTATTGCACGAAAGACGGTTCCAGATTATCATGTAACAGCTCGGTGGACAGTTGATCTACAATCGATTGTCTACGGAGATTAACCGGTTCGCCAGCAATTTTCCATTCCTGTCCAATTTACACTGATTAAATTTGTCATTTTTAATTATTTTTAATTTTCGATCCCAACACACATTAATAAGCGTAATCGTGTAGATGTGGATACATCAGTTTGAGAACGAATTCACTAAACTTGAATAGTTGCCTGAAGTTTGTTTTATGTATGCCATAATTGGATCATCTCGCGATCTGAAAACGCCAATCGTGTAAGACCGGCGGCATTTCGAGTAACGTTATGAAGTGAATGCTAACAAAATGTTCATTGGAAAAAAATCAATAAGAAATTTTATTTTTCTTTGTAAATGGAGTTGAATTGACAAATTTTCCATAAAAGAAACCTTGGAAACTAGTAAAAAAGCGGTAGATTTCACAGTTCGCCTTCATTTTGTCACTGAAAAAGAGCGAATTGCCAGACGTTTGCAATGTAACGTGGTATGGTTTGCTGGCCAAGGACCACGATAATTAGTCATACTACGATTTTATTTTTGGCGTTTATAGATCGAACTAAAGAGGAAAGAGCTCAAGCCCAAAGTTCGAGCAATCAAGCAACGGTGACATAGAAATAAATGTGAATCTATTTTATTCGTCAGCAATTTCGATGAAATTGAAATGGTTCAGACTGTTTTGTCTGAGTCAATAATTTATTGATTACTCACTCTCGCTAGTAATCCACAAATGTATGACCGAGGGAATGTGCGTTTAACCTAACGAATCTAAGGGAAGTGATGAATATGTCGGTCTGATTTTTACGGACTGATCCCCGAAGATGATTTCCGAACATTGTCCGGTCTTGCACCGATACGCACGCGGCACAAGAGCATGAGTTGTGTTCATGTGTTGGCTGGATCAACTTTGCGTTCGGTAAACTTGTCACCCTGTTTCTTAGATTTTTGTTTATAATTTTATCAACGATTCTTCATCTTGAATTGGTCTTCTTCGACAAGTCAAACCTCTAACAATTATCCCTGTCGAGACGGAGATTAGAGCTTCCGGTTTTGACACATGAGGACGCATTGTAATCAACTGATCCGGGATATCAAGTTCGGAATATGTGCACACAATGTCCATATGCTTTAAACCGTACAGGCAATTTGTGAAGGCAATTCGGAAACCTTGAATTCTTGTCTGGTTGGATTAGAAGAAAAGTCGTTTGTGCTGACAGGAAATACAGGTGGATTTAATTATTTACCGCTGATTATACAAAAACGTAATAGTAAGCCCACGCATGGGTTCGCGAGCAGATACACGAAAGCAACCAGGTGATTCAACCAACCGCACACCTGACTCTCTCGTGGCTGCAATGCGCCGAATTTTACAATTTAAGTTTGTTCACTATTATTACAGAATGTTTGGATCCCATGTTGATAAATTCGGAACACACAACAATATTGGAATGAAAAATGTCCTGTATCATCATATTGAAATGGAATTTGATTGAATTATTTATAATAATTTAGAAATGATTAAAATATACAAGGTCCTCGACCTTGGTGGGATTTGAAACCATGCATGAACACAACTCACAGCACACACTTGCACCGCGTATGTTCTACCAGGCGTGTTGCTTGGCCGTGTCGAACAGTGTTCAGACATTTCATTTAAAAATTAATGGTTATCCATCCAGACAATCAAAGAACATGGCGTCCACCGTAGTGAGCTTTGGCAGGTTGACCGCCGGAGCAGGATTTCCCTAGGAATCGACCAAGATGTACGATCCGGTTTGGTCAGGAATTTTGGCTAGCAGATTTTGACGAATGTAGATTTGCCGTGGTTGTGAACAGTCTTCGAACTCGGTGGGAATTGTGAACAGAACCGATTCACTGGTACGACGTGTGCCCTACCAGCTATATTACTAATCCGTGCCGAAACGTGTTCGGACATGCTACTTAAGTATCAATGAATATGGTACAATTGTACAATTTAATACTCGGTCGGCCTCGCATCAGGTCATATTTTGAACACGTTGACTTAACCGTAACTGCATTTAAAACAGTCAATATTCATGGTTTTTTCACTTTCGTTTGATCGATCGACTTTGGAATCCGAACATCCGGGTCTTGGCATATCAGCCAGCCGATTTGTCGATTATCAATTCTACGTTGTAAACTCAGAGAATATAAAAAAAATACGGAAAGTACTGTTTGCACCGCTATCCGTTATTGTAAACGCTTTGTCGATTACATACACCGTCAACCCGGCCTATCCGGCACTAGAAGTATGAGTAACATCTTCCCATGGTCGAGTCCACCACAAACCTATAAGTCAATGATCACATGACCACGTGCTGATCCCTCCCACAAGATTGACAGTGAGGCTGCATTCTGCTCTACACTAACGAGGTCGCAATGCTGTGAACATCCCAGTCCGAAATTTGGCTGACCACTTGCCCCTTATTGATGCCTGTGTACTCTTTGTTAGCATGTTCGCTTGACACGCATGTCCAATTGCCCGGTAAGCTTCGTTATTCCGCTTTGTAGATCAACTGAAACGAGGTAATTGTTGTCGACCTCCATTATTTCGACTATAAGAATAAAATTATCTTGTAAATACTCCCTGCTTGTTTTATCGCAAATAAATATTCCACTAATCATGCCGCGTTCTAATTCTGGATTGCCGATTTATCACTACCCAGGACCTGGACAAATCGGCAAGCACACGAATTTGGGTGAGCCACGACCGCGAGATCACTTCAGAAATGCCCACATCTTTGTGCTTATACATGTCCAGTGCAGACTAACTAGGCAGGCAGCACAATGCAGCTGTGTAGACAGAAAAAACTTCCAAAGAAAACGAATGCCGGGCAATGGTCTACCTTGAACAATTATGGCAACACTGCAGCCACATATATATATATATATATATATAGAAGCAGCAAGTAGTATCTGGATGCGTAAACGAGTTTGCCCGGGCGCACACGACTTGTTTCACTCATCCAGATACTACTTACTGCTTCTATATATACATATGCATAATCTAAGGCATTCTGCCGCCGTTCCTAAGGCTGGCTCGACCCAACAGACGAAGAAGTATCAACGAATCACAGTTGTGGTTCTTCTGTGGATTCTTCGACGAAGAGCTTCCATGCACACTCCTGACGCCACAAATTCGATATATATATATATATATTTACCAAAGTTTACTTTTTCACTCGATCTTTGCTATTCATTTCAATCATTCCTTGGAGCATTTTTTTCAATAAAACACTTTCTGAACTCGCATAAATTCTTGCTTACGTTTCTTTTGATTGGATGACCGACCGCACCTCTAGAACTGCCAATCAAACTGGTTCTTTCAGTCGCGTTGCCGATATTTTGTTCCTATTGATGTTGTTGGTGCTGTTGTTGTTGTTGTTGTTGGTCCCCTTGGTCACAACTTTAATCACTTCGATGCCCGAGAGTTACATCAAATTCATAGTGCATTAAATCGGCCACTTGGATTCAATCGGTCTGTGAAGCACCTAGGTGTCAATTAATTTCCGTCCACCCCCTGTTGTGCATACCCTCGTCAAAGTCTGTTTTCATTGTTGGAGTTTGAAGGGTGGGATGAAGCGAGGTCAAACGAGTGAACACTACAGGGCGCCCGGTTGCTCGGATCTATCAGGCCCGGATCTCCGGTCACGCGGACCGATATCGAACTAGCGCACGCAGACAGTCGAACATACTCGGTGGATTGGGCTGCCTGAGCGAAACAAAAACGCCTAGGGAGTGCCGGTGACGGTCGCTCGGTGTATGATCATGTGATGCCCTACTCAATCAGTTCCTGTGTTACGAATGTGCGATTGCACTAACGGATCGACACAACCGCGCAAACCACTCCTTGCGTGTGGCCAAGCTTGAATCGGTCAAGCGGAGTAGGTGGAAAGTCACGCATCCCAGATGGGGTTATTTATTTCCAAATTTCTTTTCTTTTTTATCGAGGCAGATAAACGATGACAGACGTGTGATATGTTGGCAATATTTAGAATCTTCACGGTTAAAATTATGTTTGAAATTGATTTGTATTTTACTGTGTTGTATTGTATTGTATTGTATTGTATTGTATTGTATTGTATTGTATTGTATTGTATTGTATTGTATTGTATTGTATTGCATTGTGTTGTATTGCATTGTGTTGTGTTGTACAAATACACTCATCGCCTCGTGAGAAAGATATAAAAGAACTCATCCAGGAATAATCGTAAGACATTATGACTGGTTGCTCAGGAATTCGGCTGAAACCCGGTCACGATTAGTCAAAATTCGTGCTAAATAAGGGACAGTGGGGTCCCTGTAAATATTGACTCTAAAGGGTATGGAACGACAAGAGGATCGTGTAGAAGTAGGAGAACGGGATTTTGAAAGATCGTTGTGCAGAGGATGCGTAAATGACAGGGAATCAATCCGAGCGGTCTAATGCCAGCTACTGGAGCTCGGACGAGAAAATATATCCTCCAACCGCGGAAGTAGTCACATGTGAACGTTTAGATAATACGGACTGCGCAATTATTGTCAGCAGTAGCAATAGATTTGCCGACCACGTTTCAAGTATCGGACTAGAATCTCATTCGAATTGTTACCATGGTGAATGGGTGACAAGCTGAGTTAGGAATCACACCATGAGCTAGTCTAATATCACCCTTGATTGAAAGACCCGAGTTGTAGCTCTAGTTCTCAAACCAACTTCTTCTAAACGTATTGATTGGCACTTTTCTTGTCTTCTGCTATGATTGCAAATTTTCAGGCCGAAAAGTTGTCAACTTAAACTGTCTACCCATTGGAACATTGCGTGACTAAGGTGGCCTTATTGATCATCAACACTCAACTTACTCATTACCGAAAAGGTCGTCCCAGGGACACTTCAATAGACTTTAGAAGGCAAGAGACGTGTGCAACTGGTACTGAGTTACCAGTGTGCACTGTGTTCCAAAAACGTTTCCACGAACAATGCGACTTCTGCAGACCTCTACTCCACGATACTCATTTTTGTACATCTTTATAGTGAGGGCTGACCACAGTATTCCCCGTGTGCCTGTGCACATTTGGAATCCACGGTCAGAAGTTATACATTGCTGATCTCGATTGACCTCTGTCGATAATTCACCTACATAACACTAATACTGGTCGCTATGGTGACTTATGATTGTCTGACTAAATGTTTCGTTCCGGTTTTGTTGAGTTCTCTTGCCATGGTTACACTTTGTAGCTACTTCAACTTCTCCCCGGCACTCATTCATTGGATTCAACCGTATCATCTAACTCCTCTCAGGCAACAGATATATACCCAAACGTTCTGTCATTGTTGTTCCACCGGGTTGGTCCATTCATCACATTTTTGACGAACTCTGTTCAATCGCCCAGCTAACAATTCCGTTCGCTTCCTCGCTTGATCTCGTCATCTTCAGAAGGTTCTGCATTTCCAAAGGTTTTTATACACAATTTCTTACTTGGATATTAAACTGCTATGCCCTTCACGCCCGGCAAACTAAGATAGGGTAAAACCTTCCAAACGCTTCCGGTAAACAGTTTTGGGACGAGGCTGCCTCTCACATTTTCTCCGTGTTCTATTTTCCTACTTTAAACAGCGAAATTCCCGTCCGTCTTGTACCCGCAAAAGGCTCGTGAATTAGCAACGTTTTTACTTCTGATTAAAAAACCTCCGGCAGCTCCCAACAACTATTCTCCCATTTGTTCATAAAAACCTCAAATTTTCGACTTTTTGATAGCGGAAGTTCAAATCGTTTTGCCGCTGACTCGCAATTATTAGTCGTGTCTTATTTCTTGCTTCCAAACTTCTTTCCTCCGGTTGAACTTACTTTTCGAATCCACCGGACGATATTTTGGAACGTGTTCTACCGTACACCCACTTATCTGTTACCACGCCTTTTGTTTATTTGTACCGCATTTCGGTCTGAGCACTCTTATGCGATGGGGTGGTGTTTCTTACAAACTGTCCATTCGACACAGTGCAGTTCATGCTATCACCTATTGTGTTGTTTGCAAAAACTGGTCCTTTAGTCGACTGTTTCCTAATTGAAGGCGTGGTTGATTCAAACACACACACGCACGCAAAAGTTCGACGCAATATTTTGTCCTCTTACCCTGGTGAATAGATCTGAAACGGGCGAGCAGATGCCAGCTCGCTGACAGGCTTGTACTATTTCGATTGCGATGACCTTGACAGTAATGAAGCTGACTTAGCAGCTGGACTACTATTTCAAATGAGTTGCCCAAATTCAAAATTAGCCTCTAGTCAGGTGACTAGCATGACCAGTTTCGGAAGCCACTGAGTTGAAGTCGTTTGACTTGACGTTTGTGTGATAGGTTTGTCCGTGCACTGTCAAAGACAGAGTTTGTTCGGAACATTTTGAAAGCTTTGGTTTCATACCGGTAACTCGGTGCTTCTTTTGAACACATTCCACGCGGCCTCGGAAACGGAAAGGCGAACCAAATCATTTCTGGGGAGCAAAAGTGATATAATGTGGATACCTGACCGGAACAAATCAGAAAATATTTTTCTCACGCATGGCAACAAACGACTTCTCTAAGGTTATCTGCAACAAGGTAAGCATAAGATCATTCAAATGCATCAAGGTTCTATGATTGCTCAGAACGATAATTCTAGTCTGTGGAACTCGATTGAATAAGTAGTCACTTTGATCTTGTTTTGATAACCAAACCCCTGGGTTAATGCGTACTTCGAATAGCCTTGTTCCAACTGTTATCTCTTCATCCGTGAAGCCAACTCACATTGCTGTGTGCGTACGTGTGACTGGATCAAAGCGATTTGGATTATGCTGAGCAAGTTGCCATTTTTAACTATACAATTTCTTATCACAAAATGAGCGAGAAGTGTTCGTTTTGTAGTCACGTAGGCTAGGTGCCAATGTTCAAAACGGCATACTAATTGTCATTCAGTTCATGCCAAATTGATCATATTCAATCTTTTGTTTTTCCCTTACTTTACCAGATTTCATATTTGTCACGTTCAGATGCCGCACTTGTTACACGTGTTGTCTGTTTGCACGTTCGTTTAGTTTAGCGGTGAAACAACATTGACTATCTTTCTTTATGATCATAAAAAACATTAGTTTTCATATAATAATCCTGTCTCTATTACTCATCGGTTCTTCGTGCCAAATCGTAAGGTTCACATTCCTAGTGTTAGTTTATCTCGTCTATTCAATTCACGATTTTGACTGACTTGTTCAACTGCTTGCAATTTGAATTTTAAGATTTTCAAAAATCAATAATCACTGAATCAGCCGTTCTCGACATAAATGTTCGCCTGATTAAGACCTGGATATACATGCCATGATGGCTGGGGAATGTCTAACTCTTATTATGTGGCTTTAAAAAAAACACTCGCTACTGTATTATGTTACTGGAATATGTAATTAATTTTGCCATTCGGATGAACCAAACTGATTCCTTACTGGATGCTTTTAGACAATTCTATCGATTTTTTTTGTTTCCATGGCTTAGCATGCTGCAAGATCCTGCTATCTGATTTGGCAACATCTTAGATAAACAAGAATAGGGTCTTTGTTAACAATCCGAGAAAACCAATAAGATTACATAAATACCCGAGAGGATAACGAGACAAAAACCGACATATTTACGATTATTTTATGGTAATGAATTGCAAAATCCTGAGAAAAAAATAATTTGTTGATTGGAAAAACACCTTGGGGTGGGTGGGAATGCGTCACAGGAAATCTATTGTGTCCATTTTGAAAAGAATTCGGTTATCGATTATCTGTGACAACACAAAACAGAAGACATTTGTAAAAGACTGAACCGCCTCCCCCGCCCATGTGCATGATTTGTCAAACACTTTTAGTCGGTTCAGTGTAAGTTATTGTAAGTTTATTGGTGGTGAATATTGATTCGTCATATCCGTTAATCTGATAAAAAATCAATACAGCTAAGAATTTCCCGTACTGATTAGCCTAATTAATCAAAATGACCGATCAGTGGGTGTTAGTTGTATATAAAATCAATGTAAACGAGTTGACTTTGATTAATAATCTAAAGTCGGATCAAGTCGGTTCTTCTCAGCGAAATTAGTTGAAACCGGTCACGGTGGTTAAGGAGATAGAATCGACAAAAGACTTACGAGGCAAAGTAGAACACACATTTTCTTCGTTTCGGCACTACAAAAGAGTCGTAAACTTGACGGGAAATTAGGTATTTTCATGCATTTTACTGTTATATCATATTTGTCGGTGACAGGTAAGTGCATGATTTTCTGTTTCAGAGGCCAACTTGTTGCATTGCATCGTTGATTTCGAACGGATGACGACCGGAATGAAGTCTCGGATACCATATAGTTGTAGACAGCTTACTCGCCGAACTATCCATTTTGTTCTGCTTTCAGCGCCCCGCAACGTCGATGGTTCACAGCAACTTTCACTGTCGCGTCCGTTGCTCTCAACGGTGCATGCATGATTCAATGGATGTCTTTTCCCAACTGGGATTGGGGCATTTGACAGTCTTGGTTGTCTTACTTTTATGTTCATTCCGAAGACTGTAAATCACCTCGTAAAGGGTTGATCCGACCGACTGTGAACAAAGCAGGGTTAAATTTTACAACCGTAACGTGGTCGGCTTATTCAATCTCGGTTAGTTTCTCTTTTTTGACTGCAATTAATGGTTTGTTTACTGTATCCGAAATGTCAAGAACTAGCGAAACGAAACGAACCGAGATTGTATTGTTCACACCAGATGTGTTATTCGACATCGTCTGGACGGACGTTTTAAACGAAACCGTCCCTTTGAAGTGACAGTTTTCAAAAGAAAACGACTGCAAATCACTGAACGCAATGCAGTCTTCCGAAATGCGGATCGCATCTGGTATGTGCACATTTTTTCCGGTGACCATTTCCTGGTACACTACTGTCAAAAATAAGTGTAAAAAGGCTTCGAAATGTAGCGAATGACCCAAGAAATGTCTGCGGCTTGCTTTCCACTCTAACAATCTTCTTCGCAAAATAACGAGCTGGATTTGAGGTCAGTTACAGCCCAAATGTTTTTACATCAATCGTATAAACGATTCTAAAATAGCACACAAGTTAGCGTTGTCAGTAGTATGTTTTGCACACGAACAAACAGAATTTTCCCGGAGGGTTGCTATTGCCCGTCAGGTATGCGTACGCTGAATTTGGCCGTCCAACCATGTTCATACTTTTTCATCTTTCGATTAGTTTTTTATTTGATTCTCATCCAAATCGCGTTAGGAGCGTGAATGAGTTACGAGATTTCGTTTATGAATCATACGGTTTTTCTTTGACCGGTGAAGGCTGCCGGCGACAGTCACCGGGAAATCGGTCGTGAGCTTCCCGGTTGATTTCCTTTGTCTATTCTTATGCAAAACACAATATTGATGACAAGAAATTCTTTTCTTTCAGACCTCTGAAATTTCGACTTCCATGATCGAAAAATTTCCTAGTAGTTGCTATGTGATTCCTATATTGATTGCTCATCGATTTAGGCTCTCAGAATTTTGACTGGAGTTTTATCAAAAGATCAATTTATGGTTGCTATCCTGATAGAATAGTAAGGTTTTCGAAGGCGCGCTTATTTGAGTACATGGAATCGATTCCAGCGTGCTGAAAACGACGGACTTCTTACGCGCGAAATCAGCGTACTTATAAGGTTCTAAGGTAAGATGCGTTGAAACAAATTTGACCGTGGATCTTGAATGCGGTGTTCGCTGGTCCGATTCCTGCAACGGCCAACCACTCCCCGTAATCGATGACTGTTCGATAGTGACAACAGCTTTTAGTGAATTCATTATAAGACTAAATCAAGGTGTTCGTATTCCCATCCCAACTGTCATCTACCGTAATTGTTCGATTTGAGCAATCGTGACCAGCCAAATGTCTTGTCGTTGCGACTGGCATGATTGCTTGCAATTATTTCTAGGTTGTGCACTGTAAGCGCGATGAAATTTCGTGCAAACACTAAAACTCCTATGACCCTCTTCATATTCAGAAACGCGGGAACAATCACTTGAAGGCATGCATAATGAGGTCCGTTTAAACACGGATAAACACGTTCAGCGACAGAGTTGAACCGTAAGTTCGATTAACATCAAATGAACACAGGGGTTACCACACTGAATTGTTTTCAGCCTGGTCAATTAATTTGACTCCGATAAAAAGAACGCGGAACTCCACTAAGAAATCGTGCGCATTTGATTTCCACTAAATAATGTTAGTTTTAGGTCGAATGAACAAAACATTTCAGAGATGTTTGTATGAATAGCATGCTTTTCTCTAAGAAAAGTGTTTTCGGATTGAAAGGAACGAGGTTTTCTTTTGGAAAGACTATCAGTGACGAGATACTGAAAACGACCAGAATAGCGTTTGCCTCTGAAAACGGTGATCGGTATCCGTGGTTCACTTTGTGACCGAGGAGTTGACTAGACAGACATTGAAACATTGGGTTTGTCTATCCCAGCATGAGTAATAAAAAAGACAAAATTCCCTCAAACCGGGAAACTTCCGTTCCGGACTAAAGAAATGTTTCCAATCTTTTTAAATTTAACCCTTTCCCGATCTGGAATTGATATTCGTGTGGTTAAAAGAAAGCTCACGTAACAGAACTCAAATGCACACGGGATGAAAAGCGCAGGAGGTGAGACAAAGCAAAACGGACCGGGAAAATGTTAAGGAATGAGGCCGAATGGTTCAGTCTGTTGAGACCTGTCCACGATACAATTTTACTTCGTGTGTTCTGTTAGTATGGATCAATAATTAACTACCAACCTAAAATCGTGACCGGGAAGAGAGAGAGAGTTAGGTGTCTCTAAATCTCGTGCCCCGGCAGGTTGAACGGAAGTTCGTTTACGGATGTAAACAAATAACCTTCGCTGGAGACTAATTAAGTTCATGTTATAACTTTGCGGCAGAAGTTTTTGTTGGTATCAGGACACCGATTCTTCTTCTCATCGATATTTTAAGCAATTTTGTTCAAACGAATTTGAACAATATCTAATCTTTCAGTGAATCAGCGTATATGGAGTATAGAAGAATCGCGCTATATATCGGGAAATATAACAACAATAATAATATAATAATAATAATATCTTTCTTAATGCCAGAAAGTTCTGGGCGGTTTAATTTGGTGACCCGTTAATTTTGCTGATGGAAGCACAGCATATAGTGGCCTGAAGAATACTTCCAAAATGAACATTTCTAGAATATTGTTCTTCGAAAAACTTATGCTGCTATTTTAATCCCCTCCAAGTTGTTTACTTCTGTAAGAATAAAACGAGAAAAGCTCTGCAGTCGGATCAAATAGAAACGTATTACCTATAGGGAAAATGTGCTCATTGATGCTGGATTTCAAGTAACATACCTCAAATTGTTATAAGCCCCACTTTGTTCTTTCTTGCTGGCACGTAATACGTCATGGTTGAGAAATGCATATTCTAAAATTGGGATATCGGCTCGGTTTCTAACCTAGTTGCTTGCTAGATACCCCCAAATCTTATGATGGAAATAATTCATCAGCGTTTGCTGAATAAAACAAACATAAATTCAACTATGCGACACATTACATGTTGCCAGCTGAGGCTGGAGGTGTGTCCATAACGCTGTTGCACAGTTTTGCGGACTAATATATAGATATATATTTATTACTATATCATATTATATTATAAGATATATTTAATGAATTGGTTGTGTTCGCTGCTGGGCAATTGATTTGCAAACGGTTTCATCACCAACTGGACAGGTGCACTTGTCGTGTTGCTGGGTGTTGATGTTTGGCGCGAGCCACCAGTGCTATCCTGTTGAACCTGAGCTACTGAGAAGAAAACATCACTCTCAACCTGCTGATATCATATATATATGTATATTAAGTATATATATACAAGTATATGATGTTTGGACAAGGAAGAGCATGGGCACTCATACCTGACGAGCGACAATAACCGCGAAACCGGTCGTGTGCTCCCGGGCAAATTTTGTTTACGCATCCAGATGCTACTTCCTCTTATATATATACATATATATATATATATATATATATACGGCATGCGAGCCAGTACACGCGGAATTCGTTACCTGTTCTCGCGGACCTCTTTCCACTTTTTCAGATAATACCCACATTTAATACTCTCGTTTGTGTTGAACACAGAGTTCCAAACAAGTCGTCATCTACCCCGACCTGTTTGGAAACGGTACTGTGATTGTGCGGAAGCTATTTTCACCATAACGGCCCATGAAATATGTGGTATAGCCCAGCGAAGAAGACCAATTCTAATACGATATTATTCACATTCATGTAACGTCACGTGAACTGTCTGACTAAGACTTTCTACGCACGGCTTTTTCATTCAATGAAATACGTCTGCAACAAACAACGTGTCAACAATGGTATGAAATTAATCCGGAGACAGACACTTTATTGTATGCGAACTGTGTTCTCGTAAAGAAATATATCGTCTGGAAATTCGATTATGGAGCATCAGAATTAACCCGACCAAACAGATCATTGGAGGGGACATTAGTGAACAATAGTTTGACCCATTCACCGACCAAACTAACTGCAGTCGTCCGAAAACCGATTTTAAGGACCGACAATGGGCGAATTTCTGAACTCTTAGGAATAACGCAGCTAGTGAAGCATTGAATGCGTTGCCTTCACTTATCGAATCAGCTAAACAAAACTCCCGGGTCTGTACGTCCAGGTTCTTGTGGATGAAAATATGTAATCAGAATGCTTCTCCAGTGCACAATTTCTCGATTTCACTCACATTTAGACAGTGGACCACGTTTTCATAGGGAGCCGCAAACTTCGATTTACCTATTCACGATAGCGAGGCATGAGATTATAAGAAAAAATGGAGCATGTATTCGGCCATTAAATCATTCGACCATTTTGTGTGTTCTTCTTTTCTGTCTCGATTTCACTTGCATGGCCGGCTCCATTTCACAAACAGTACTTTCTGTCACGTTGTTGTTTGTTTGAATCGAATTTTCACGGCCTTTCTAGTCGGGGTTTATGTACTCCTCAGCTTGTTTTCAATGTCACTAGAAAGTAAACGATTAGGCGAAACGTGCGTAACAAACACAGACCCGAAAGTTGGATGGTCTCTCGTACAAACAAAAGCATATCAGAAGCAGCCCTTGAAATTTGACTTACCATGTTCGTGTGCAGTTGTTCGAGTGCATGACAAACACTGTTGTACCGTACAACATTTCCCCTGTATTTCCTAACTATCCATTAATTCAGGTTCAACTTTACTGTTCTTTCAAACAGGCCTAAATGTCTCTGTAGACGTGTACGTGACCGTGGTTAGATCGAGAATGTTACAGTCGACTATTTGAGTTCCTTTGAACTTAACACAACAATTGCTTGTTCTGTTCCGTTTTTTTAAAAAACAAAACAAACCTTGAGCAAATTTTGTCTCAATTTTTCAGTCACCAAATCTGTTTGATCCGTTGGCTTCCATGAGAACACGTTTTATGGGAATGAGGGAGACTTGAAAGTCTTGATCGTTCAGATTTGACTTTTCCATACGTTATTCTAGCCAAGTTCAGATCGCTTTGTTTGACAGAGAGCACATAGGCACAGTGTTTTTCGTGATAATGTGGACGGTTGGATTGAAAAGAGGATTGGAAATTGTGCTTTTCACTAGTGTTTTGTTCTGTTTTTTTTGTTTATTTCAAACGTGTTCGCACTCACATTGAGCGATGTTCGGCCAAGTATTGTTTCAATTTGCACAAAATTGTGAACTGCTTACCCGAAGGGGGGGATGGGTGATTTGATAGAATTGCTCCAAGTCAAACTAACGGAGCGCTGCATGCGAGGTTTCTGTAGGCCGTGAGTAAATTTCACTGAATCACTCAAATTTGAATTGCGAGCTCAGCGGTGAGCTAACCGGTCAATCGGGAAATTAAACAATTCAATCAGTCTGTTCGGCACGTTTTGGCCGACAGTGCAAGATTTCTGTCCGTGTGTTTGATAACGTTTTTTGTACTAAGTGAAAACTGTTATCGGCATTAACATAATCCGAAATCTATTGGTCTCCACGATCAGGGGTGGTTGAATGTCTGATATAAACCGCTTGTCAAATTGTTTACTTCATATTGATTGTTTTGTTATGCTCTTTTCTTTAACTAAATATGTATTATTTTTTGTATTGCCTTATTTTATGCACTATTTTTTTAATCTCCCTATTTACGGGAAGCCAAAGAAACGTTAAGCTACACCTGTGTTACGTAACGGGCAGAGTTTAAGAGGATTAATCACGCTGATTATCGTGAGCCGCTTGCTTTGAAATATTATGTACATATGAATGCGAACTAGTGCACCATATTTACCCGCACTCGGGTCCCAGAATCGATACCTGTGATCAATGAACAGCCTGGGGGTTATTCACATCAAATGTGACAGGATACCTTGAACGAATTCACCCACGTGCATTGGACCCGGTCTGTTTATTTTGGCTCTTAACAGATTCACGCATTCGTCGCTCATATCCGATCAGCGTAACGCATTCTGCCTCAACTTGATGTGAAAGTGGGTTTAAAAGTTAACGAAAATGGGCTTTTTGACACAAAATGTTCGGTCCATCCAATCAGAAAGGCTTTTGGCACTTAATCTTCATCTGTTCTATACCACGATGGTGCCGTTCCGACTGATGCATTCACACTTCTGATCAACGTATTATTAAGCTAACCTTTTATCCCTGATTGCTGGAGTACCGTCAATGGTGCAACCCTATTCGCTTAATCAAATGTTTCACTCTGCTGCGTTGACGCGTTCCGTTCTAAAATTGTCAGAGTCTGTTATGCCGGAGCACCGGTGTTTTTCACTGAAACCGTCAATACGGTCCCATGCAAAGGGATCGTCAATCACACAAGGCTACTTTGAGTACTGCTCGCCTCCTCTGTCCGCACATTTGTACGTCCTTAAATGCATCGACAAAGTCTAAGATTTGCGGCATTTTAAAATATTTGTATGCATTTGATTGTCTCACAGTCTCTCTTATTTCACAAGCTAAAAATGTTTAGTTGATCCAAATCCTTATTAGCATGGTTATTTGATTAGTTTATCAACCGGACCCGAGGCACACGAAGGGGGTAGCTGTAAAGCGTACAAACCCCTTAGTGAACAACTCTAGCATGCTTCAGGATACGGTTCTCTTTTCTTAGCTTACCAAAGTTGGTTATGTGAAATATCTAGGGGATATTATTCAAAAAACCCTATGTGGACTGGTCACATTCCCATCGGTGTAAATAATCCTTGAGGTTTGTTATTTCAAATCGGATGGCTTTGACAACGTGTGCGGAAACAAGGTAAAATCCATAGTTTGGCATTAGAATGCGTTTGTCCACTCTTTTTTCACTATTCCGCTGGTGTTTTGCAAGATTCCGTCAAACGATCACAACAATTCTCCATCGAAGACGGCCAATCATTACCACTAAGCGAGCTGTTCTTCAATCCACGTGATCAGCACTCATCCGCTTGTGAAACCGTTACCCATAAAATGACTTCAAATCACACACATACCCCCCACACAACGATCTTTTAACGTGTCGCTCTCGTAGTTCGACAAGATCCGTTTTTCGTTTCATACCCTCAAAAATCAATATGTATAACAAATCCACCGTTCCCTATTTAGTACCTATTTGGGGCAAACTGAGAACGTGATCCAACTGACTTCTTGAACAATTTGTTCCAACTGTTCAAACTATTTGTGCAAGATGAATACAACTGTTTTCTTATTTTTCGCTAATATTATTGATTGAAACGTGACCTATGTACACAATACGATAGAACAAAATAAAATGCAATATTCACCGGGTGAACAAAAGGATGTGGAGAAAAACACATTTCCCATCAGGCAGCCTGACCTACAGGCGGCTATCAAAATTTGAATCAGGTATAACAATCGATTAGATCGCAATAACAAGTTAGTCTATGGGCAAAGGATAGAACCTGTTTGGATTCAAGTCTTCAAACCGGTGCATATAATTTGTTCGCGATTAGAGTCTGTTGTCTAGTGACTCGTTAATTCGATCGAACAATCTGTCAACGAGATCGTTACGAGCGCCAATTCAAACGAACATTGTACTTCTACATGTCATTCGGTGGGTCAATGACCAAAAACGCAAACATTTTGACTACAAAATGTGAAATACCACCAATAGAATACAATGATTTATAAATTGAAAGCAACGGAAGCGTATTAATCTGCTCATCCTAAGGTTTATCTTCGTTGGAAAAACTACGTTTCCCAGTGTACAAATGCATTTTGGTTGTGTGACGCTACCATTAAGTATTAGCAAGCGCTTATTCGTTAACCGTACAAAAGTAAATATGTTTTTGGCATCAATTTGGTCATAGTTGCCGGAGTTCTGTTACACGTCAAGACGTTGGCCAAAACGGTTCTAGGAGCAGTTCACCGTAAGAAATAGTGATTGGGGAGAGAAGGTTACCTTTACCGTGGCCGTAGTGATCAAATGGATGGAAATGTCGAACATGTACCTAAACAACTTTCTTATCCCTGGGTGTCTGCTGGATTGCCGGTTGAAACCCATGTAACGGGACATTCTGTCGATTGTTCCCATTAATTCAGCCAGTGACCAAACGGATACGGCCGTGACGTTTGGACGTGTATGTTGCGCGTTCGAATCCTCCCACCGCCGGTCAACTTCCCCACGTGGCGGTCATCTGATGGCCGCTGCCCCCATCCTGAAAAATGATGCACACTGTTATTTCATTAATCAAGGAAGCGAAAAATAAAAGATAAAAGTAGCATTGACGGTACTTTCGTGGATTTGGGCGCCTGTTTGGACATGTCCTTTGAGCAGCTCTAAATGCACGCGGGTCACTCCGCGTCCTCGTCAGTGATTTTGCACATGCTATCCGGCTCTCATTCCTGGGCAGGCTTTGTTCTTTTATATCACTCACGCTCTGGAAACTCTCGTCACCTTCTCTCGGGTTTTTTCCAGGGAAGACAAATGCATGGGTACCGGGCATAAATTTCGAACCTTAAACCTGTGCGATAATTAGTTATAATAACATTACCCATGGCCCATTCTTTCAAATGATTGCTATATTTTGCGCTTTGGAACTAATCAGTTTATTGACTGACTCATTTCCTTATACGCGTATTGTCTTTCTGATGTGAATACCTTCCGAAAGACTATAAAACCATTCTTTATTTATTGATATTTTAAATGATACGGTGATCTGAAATGTTTCAAGAATTCAGTTCCAGAATTCACTTTTATGAACTTGTGCAATCAGATTAAATTCTGCTGCAAAATTTCACAGGTGACAAAATATTTTGTCACGGTTCTCCGATCGCAAATTCCGTTGAAATGAATTCTTCATAATTTTAGATTTTCCTCTCCTAGTACGTTTCTAGCTCGTTATCCAATCATTGCCAATCATTTGACCGGCAAATTTGGAACTAGTAATGTCACCGTTATGCTTCGTTCGATCGGGAAACTTGATTTCTTTCATGCTACGTGTAAAATAACACAATTGGACACGGTCTACTGATGACAGGTCAACGAACTGTGACTAGTTGACGAAGGTATTTCGCTTCCACATGTTACGGTCCCTGGTGGCTGGGTTGCACAACTGGAACAAAATTTCTTCTTTGTTTGTTCCTTAACGACATGTCTACGCAACCGAGGATTGTTTAAACGATCGCGGGAACCGTAACAATTCTGAAATTGTAAACACGTGACAAATGTTGTTTTTCGATAGGCCCAATTGTCTGTTTATCTTTCACAAATGAAAGTCAACTACGTCTTGTATGATATTCGTCCGATTCCAATTCAATGCAATTTTCGCAAAGAAAATGCCGAACAGAAAGCTGTCTGCGAGCGACTTACACACTTTATTCTCGTTGTACATGATTGTGATTAGATTTCACGTATCAGGGGATATAAAAAGATAATCCCGCTTGCTATTAGGGTGCAACCACGGGACTGACAACAACATTGATCAAGTAGGCCAACAATAAACACGGATGGGACGGTGAGAAGAAGCTCACTAATGACTTCCTATCTCGTGGCTATGCCTGGGGTTGTTCCAAACCCAACTGATCTTGTTTTCCGTCGCCAAAACACATACTGTCTCTCGCTCTCGCTCTCTCTCTCTTGTGAGCATATCAAACAAACATTTCTTGCGACAGGCCTCCAGGCTAAATGCGGTTGATTGTAAGATCAGCTACTCTCAAGGTTTGACGACGTGAACGCTTGAGCTATTGCTTGCGGTAGCCCGCGCACATATGTACACAATTATTGTTTGTTTATCACGCAATGAATCGTATTTACCTGGAGAATCTATTGTGAGCAAGTGGACTATTTATAGACCGGGTGAAAACGCCGATAGACAGACACTAGGGAATGCCTGTGCTTTCCGTCACCGTTGGTCGGGTATCCTAAACGTAAAGGAAATGAACTAGACTGTCCGTTTGATTTTTAAGAAATGAACAAAAAAGTGAAAATGACACATTCTGACACATCCTATTTTGGCACCGTTTATTACGACGATGTAGCAGAATAGCTATGAGATGCACTAAAGCAGTGCCGTGATGATAGGGTTAATCGATTACAATTCGAACGAACATCGCGTGGATAATATGCTTGCGTTTGTGTGTGTGTGTGTGTGTGTGTGTATGACCGCTTTTGCGCCTATGCTATCCATCCGGTTGACAACTAACGTATGACAGGTCGTAATTTTCAACAAAGACCGGGTAAATATCATAATTCGGTGGTGTTTACTGGCGTTCCACTATTTCAAAGTGCTTTGTATTAATAAGGATGAAATACTCCGGTTGATTAAGATTGGTATAGCCAAGAAATCCTACCGGAACGGACGGTATCGCATAACCCAAGAAGTTTCATATTTGATATCTTACCTTTATGGGTTTTATCAAATAATTAATAAAACAATACTATGCATCATTTTCAGAAAGGATGCTGGGCCGCGGGGCTGAGACGCGACCCGCGGAGTAGAACAAAATGGAGAAGTTGACCGGCGGTTTGACGAGTTCGAACTTACAACCTTCAAGTTCAAATGCGCCAGTGTTGATCATTTCACCCCCGAGGCTGTACAGTAAATGAACAGTAGGGTATTTCGGATGAAAGTAATGGGTAAACAAGAAGCCGTTCGTTGAGATAAGGTTGGAGATGTGATCCGTGCGGTCTCAGACATCGACACACTGGATGGTAGAGCAGGGAGTTTGTTCATTAAGTGATCCATCATTCACAGCACTAATGCTCGGCCCATCAGCGGGAAATATGACGCTTTTGTTAGGAACCATCAAAGATGTTTGTCAGCACGGTGATGAAAACCTCCAAGTGACTGAATGGGACGCGAATGTCTCCACATTTAGCCTAATCGGGACGGATTTCCCATAGTTAGCCGACTGTCAAAGCCAAATCAGGAGGGGTCTTAGGCACAATTTGAGTACCTCTTTGCAAAGATCTCAGAGCAGTTGACCTCTTTGGTATCTGAGCTCCCGGCGAAGAATAGACACATCACGACTCTACGGTGCAAAGTTGCGTGAAATGGTTCAAAAAGGCAAATACCATTGGATCGAAAAGTGTTCTATTTTCAATCCCGCGCTGCAGTGACTGTGTTGGTATGTCTCCACTCTCTTGGAGTTTGAAATATATATTCATTTACTAGTGGCCGATTTAGAGATACCGGTGGGAAACAGTTCACGCCACTCAGCTTAGTTCGGACAACCGTTAGCCTTGCACCAACCTATTTCGCCCGTGATTTCTTCCTCGCAGCTCAGACAGGAAAAGCACGAGGAATGATGAAAGGTTTCGAATTCACGAATATCAGTGAATTTGGCAATGAGCTACGGTCTCCAACCATTGCTTCGACGAATCTCGTGAATCCCAACGAGATAGTCCGACTGCACTTACACAAACCAGAGTCCACTGGTTCAAGCTTTCATACATTTTACACAGGGAACATTTATCCGTGCATGCACAGGTTTTTTTTTCAGAAATATGGTGCAATGTAATCATAGAAAAGAAACAATTTAATATAAATTCGTGCCAACTAATTCAGTTTCTCATGAAGTGAGTAATTCTGAGAGTAGCACTACATGAACTAATCTGTCAACTGTTTTCAGTAAAAAGAAATATCCAGAACAAAATTATTCTGTTAATTGCTCAGTTTGGAATTTAGATGAAAAATTGGTCGAAATGGAAACAATGGATCTGTGATGAAATCATAACAATTCAAATGTCACATCCAACGATTGCAAAAATTTGGAAACTACCAGACCAAATGTCAAAATTGTTCGGTTACATACTCTAACCGTGATCGAATCATTCTGAGTGGTGTGCGAATAATTCACGACCGTGTAGGTGTCCATGGTGCACCCGACATTGTGAGATCACATAGGTGGTGACATATAAAGGTGAGAGCATTTTCATGCGATAGAGACGAACGATTGGAAAAACGTGAATAGGACACCACGATCACTGAACTGTTTCATGATCGATCGCAAGTTGTGCCCGAACACGAACAGCTAAAGTCTTAAACGGATTCCCAAATACACGATAATTTGGTTTACTCCTTGTTTTTCTTCTTTTTCGTGTTCATTTTCCCGGTAATTTACAACCGAATAAAAGCAAAAAAAAAAAAACGATTACACATAGACAAATAACATACGGGCAGATTGATTCTGATCATTCGATTTCGTTGAGTTTTTGGTATTTTATTGTCAAGGTATAAGCGATTCGAATCGAAAATCACGAGTTAGACGTGATGCAGTCTCAAACGTGGTCACACATTTCAACATACCCGTTTTGGGGTTCGAGTCTTCATGCCATCGGTCACTTCCCGAAATTGGTGTTCCAACGTGTTTTAGTCCAAAACAAAATTAAAGAAAGATAGTAGATGGAAACAAATTCCGAATATTCAGTAGTAAGCGAATAATCGTGGCAAAATTGTTGTTTTGCTCGTTGCTCAGGAATAGTACAGCAGATATGGGAAGAAACATCTCTAACAAAATCCGTTAATCTTGACCGTGTTGCACATCGTGTTCCCGTTTGAAAGCAAGTGCCGTACTTTTGCAAACCAGAATGATGATTTTAATGGCAGAATTGCAGTGCGAACGTGTACTGGTGTTTTGGAGGTCTACCCCCGTTGCTAAGCAGGTTTTGGATATGTGTGACATCGACTGTGAAGTGATTTTACGCTTTATTTGCTACGAATTGTCCCATTTCTGACTTCGGTGCCCAGTTTGAGCGTGACCATTAGATTCTTGCTTGGAAATACCAAACTTGTTTTGGATAGAAACCAGACCCATTATGGGGTATGACACCAATTCAGCTAGGCCCCAGTGTAACATTTATTCACATACGAGTGAAATTAATCTTTCCGATAGACGTTGCGTTCATGTATTATGAACCTTTCATCGGAAAAGTCAGTACTTTGCTTTTGAATACTTATTTTCTTGAAGTTTTACAACGCTTTTTTCAGCACGGTGATCTGTATTTCCCGTAATCCAATTTGGATCCAAAGACAACTTCTATTTCAGCAGACTCTGGGAGTTGTACATTTTCTAGGGTATTTCTTCCGGAATCTTCTTCTCGTGACCACAATAGGACCTATTGTTTCGATTTGAGCCGGTTCTGATATGTGATCACGTAGTAAATTCCAATTTTCTTCCAAATAATCTCAGCAAATTTCCACATTTATCCTGCTTTTGGATTTCCAACTCAGGTCCAAAAGCCTCAGGTCAAACAAGTTCGACAAGCCCTAAGGCAATCTACAATCGGACCTTTATGGGAACTCCAGCAGCCGAATTCATCTCATTTGTTACCAGTTCGCTATATTCCATTTACGTCAGAAAGTTTCGCAATGGCTTTTACTTCCGTTATTAATAAGATAGCAACGTACATTAGTTCTCAGGAAAGGGACCGAGGCCAGCAGAGAGCTGCCAAGTGGGGAAGTTGACCGGTAGTGGGAGGATTCGAACCCGCGACCTTCACGTCCAAACGCCACGATCTTAACCGCTCGGCCACCGCCAGCCATTAGGGGGAAATCTCTCCTGGAAAGTATCGCTATCCGTGATGGAATAGCTAAAGCATGACGTGTTGCGACTATTCATGTATCCACATTGCCGAAGTGTATATGAATCGCGTCTCAGCCGTTAGAGATTTTACACTTGGGATGGCAAAAGGATGTTAGCAAACTCCACAGCGCAGGCGTTAGTTATCACAGTTGGTTGCTTCTAAACAAAGCAATACTATTCCGTCCGAATTCCTTCTAAACTGGACGACTGAAATCGTTAAAGAACTTTCACTTGCTGTCCTAACAGCGCAAATCCATCGTCACCAATCTGGAAATCCCAAATCGGTGGGCGGTTTGGTCAGATTTCTGTGAAGAACTGATGTCACATTGGATTAAAGGACAGCTTGCTAAATCAACGATCTTGGTTTCTTTGTCAAAAGTGCTCTCTTTTCCTTAATGCAAGTGCGTCTGTAATGCACTATTTGATCAGCTAACTCCAACGCTCTTCCCCTTTGGAAACGTTCTAATTTCTGTTCATCCAAAGTAGAAACACACCAACGCTTGGTTTAAGGAAGAAAAATCCGAATACTTTCAACACAAACTTGAAGCGACTTGCCCACAACAACTAGCGCCCCCGTACACGAAGGGTGTGTGTGTGTGTGTGTGTGTGTGAAAAGACCGACAGTCCCAACCCAAAAACTTGGAGTAGCATTCAACCACCGAACTTGCGGTTTGAATGGTAGTCTTTTGTGAACTTTACATTTAGCCGAAGAGGTGAATTGAAAAATTCGGTTAAACATGTGTGGTGCTTCCTTAAGTAAAATGCACGCAAAAAGATGCAAACCAAACGCGTGAACTAGTCGACCAACACGTTCTTGAACGTAGTTCCCCCCTACCTCTCGTAATTGTTCTACCAATCAGCGATCAGATAAATGTGATTGCAACGGCCTAGGGAAGAATCATCGAAAACATATGGTCGTCACTGCTGCATGCTTTGATGTGAATCATGGGTCTGTGTGGTACTGTGTCGAAAAATGTCTACCACGTGGTTGACCACAGTTCATGCTAATGATCTGGTGGATATCGGATCTTCACTTATCTGGAACACAAACAGGAAACTCGTTTGGAATTCATTCATTCATTCATCATCATCATCATCATCATCATCATCATCATTTTCATCATTTTCATCATTATCAGCATTGGCTTTGACAGACGAAAGATCACAAAGCGGACAAAAGATCCTCCGTCGCCATCTTAACTGCACCCCCCTTTTAAAACATGTAGTTTTGCTACTCGGAAACTACTTTCAAATTTCAAAATAATTCCCCCACCATTTAGCAATATGACTTGATGACATTGGCAGCATATCCAACTGTAATTTGATTTGGGTATCGTGCCATAAAATTTCGGTTAGCGTAATATGTCTATGTGGGGTCAAATCATTTAAACTCCAGTAAGCTGCCGACTTTCATTTCCAAGGGAGATACTTTTGGTTTTCCATTTTACACCTGCCGAAATAGAAGGATCTACGCGAAACTCAAGAAAATCGAGGCAGTTTGAAAATTATCTCAAGGAAATGAATTTCAGACCAATTTAAATTTTTGATGTTGAGTTGATTTAACAATTATTCAGTTCGAAATCAACTAATCGGCTGTTTTGAATGAACTTACAGTTGGTGAATTTTTCTCTATTTTGAAGAACCTTCCTCTAATTCGGTAATCAATACACGATCAATCACATCATTTGCAGAATATATAGTTTGCAGGTCAGTTACATGGGAATCCACGGCGTGATTATCTTTGTGTGATCATATTTATTGTAATCCAACATGACTCTCGTTCCTGCATAATACACCAACCTTAGGAAATGTCCAGGGCAGATTTTCCTTCGATTTTTACCCGTTTTTTTTCGCGGATCCGATGAGTTTGTTAATTCGATTTGCGTGATCGTGACCACGTACGTGGGCACTTCCCATTTTACCCCTTTCGATTTTGACTTCCGTAGTCTGAGTTTGTCTCAGGGAAAATCATGGATTTGTCAACCGGAACTGAATCCTCCTTGAGCTGCTCGCGGCTGAATGAGCAACATTGTTCATCGGAACTCGGAATTCCTAAAGTTTCTTATCTCATTTGCGTTGCTCGTCAGATCAGTCACAGTTATTTTCTTGAATCATCATCATCCTTTACATGTAGTCCAATTGCTCATCTGTTAACGCTCCAGTAGTATATGAAACAGTTCTCACGTTCGAAATCGGATCGTTTATTTGTTTTCTGACTCCATGTACTTCGTGCTTGTGAGAAAACAAGCTGCTCAGTAAGTTGAATCATTTCGTCCAACTCGCATTCCTTGAGAGGGAGGACGATCGAGGTTGAACAGTTTTCAAAGAACGTACGGCACAAATGAGTATATTGTCGTGTTCATGTAGAAAGAACAAAAGTCACTCAAAAAATACCTGCCCAATTAGTCCGAAACAGTACAAATAATATAATAGGGAGTATGGAACACGCCAATTTTTTCACGGTTTCCGTTTGTTTTACTAGATCACATCAAACAAAATCACGCGTCTTGGGATGCGAATTCGCGAGGATGAACCGACGAAAGTTTGACTGGTTGCCAATCTGAAGTATTCTTAATGATTATCCGTTCACGTTAATCACCGGGACACGATGAACAGTCCAACCGTTCTTCTGCAGTCACTCACCCTTTGCACGGATCACCGGGTACAAGTGTCAGTCACAATGCATGCACTTAGTGGATTTGTGCTTTTCTACGTGGTCTTTTACTTTTGTTCATCCCCCTTTTTGAATAGCTGTTGAACTTTCGTCTTGAGAATGAAGATGGCTGTCCCAATATGAGTCGTACTAGTTCAGGTGAGATGTAGCACAAACGAATTGTTAATTTGATCCAATCAGGAAATCACTTAGTCATACATATGAAAAGCCATTATGATGATGATGATTTCGTGACTTGACGACAAACGGTAAACATTCCACAAGATAAAATATCTTATCTATCAAGTTGAATTTATTATGTAATTGATTTGGCACATGACCAACTTCAGTTAGTTACCTCCGGCTTTTCGGTGAGGCTGTAAAACCCGAGATAAATATGAATGCTTGTTTCCAAGTCGACTTTTTTAATTCTCTTCCGAACAGGTAGATCAGTCAATATTTGTTGTTTCGATTACGTGAGTGACAAGTGCGATAGAATTGCATCATCCCGTGAACCAAGACGATCGACTCTCCGTATCGTCACCTAGTTACGAATTCACCTCCAAACACGTGATCGTGCACGGTTTGATTCATACGAATTCCCGATTTGATATAGGTACTAACATTTTATAGAGTTCGCAGGAAAAACAAGGCTCACGTAAATAAGACTGCCCTACCAGTCGACGCCGGGTTTCAGGTCGACGATGATGCCACCCCGAGGTTTCCTGCTTTAAGTCAAAACGACCAACATTAGAGCAATGCCCTTAACGTTGTATTTGTCGGTTTTCTCGTCTATCAGTGGACTACCGCGATCAGTCGATACTCAGTCCCGATAAACCCTTACAGAATGCTTATTCTGTTCGGTAAACGAAAGGGCCAAAATTTGAAAGATTTACATTTTCAAACTGAATGTTCACTGTCAAAACAACTGATCACCGTATACGGGCAACAATTTATTCGTGAATACGAATGTCTATGGAAAAGCCGGCTTTTTAATATTATCTGAAATCATGTCACCTGTCAGTGGTCCCTTGAACCACTATATTGATTACACTACTAACGACTTTTAATACGCTGAACGTTCCCTCGGATGAACGTCAATGAGTTAGTGATATCTTTAGGTGAATTGTATTAAATATAATCTGAACCACTCGTGCAGTATTGCTCGAAATTTTAATGGGTACCACTAGCACACACCAACACACACCTAGTGCTCTTTGCAATGAGTTTCCTCAATCGGCAGGAAATGGGAAATCGAAAATGGCATCCTACGGGAATGTAAGCTTTTTTAGAAACTGGTTTCTCCTGCCAGGCTCATTTGGTTCACTTTTAGACGTGTCACGAAAAATTGATGTGCACGTAAAATCCCGTCAATAACAATCCTTCACTACCCTTCTAATCAGATTTCATTTTTCTGAAGGGTAGTTCAACCGCCAGACGCGATCTTCAACCTTATCATTCCTCTTAGAATATCCAAGCAACAAGTGTCGAAGCTTTTTTTGTAAATGTGATCAGGTCGAGAAAAATTAAAAATGGATCCCAATTTAATGTTGTTAGAACGGGAGTCCAAGTAAACTGGCCCCACCCGGTTCGAGTTAGGCCTGTTTCCGGGGTGCTATTTCTGTGGTCGTACACTATAAGACTCAACAACATTATGTGCTTGCAGAAAGTGATTGCTTGATTTTAATTCAATGATAAATTCGGTCAATATTTCGTTAATCCCAATTGTAGGAAAATATGACATTGCTTGACCGAATTAAAAGCATTTAATGAAAATGGAAAGTGCATAACATATGGAGCTGCTTGGTGAGTAGACGTCTTGAGGCAAAGTAAACTGAAAACTGACATGAACTATTGCGCAATGTAGTTGTTAGAACACTGCAAACAGTTCGGCTTCAGGTGACCACATTTATGATGGCAAGTGAACTGACCAATCAGATTTATTTATTCAGTTCAATAATCACTTGTTGAACTAAACAGAACTTCCATCTGTGGGGAATCACTTTATGGAAAAAATGCTCTCTCGAAAGCTTTTTGGATAATATCACACTAGCCGACACGTGCTCCTTGAAATATTGAAATGTTGGCGATTACAAAACAGTACCTCGTTTTGATACCACTTCGCCTTTCGTGGTTGACGCGCAGTGTCATCTGCGGAGAAAATTATTTGAAATTTGCAAGCCTCATATTAGGTCCTTTTTGACTGTCGCATAGATCAGCACGTGACCCAGCTTGCAATTCATCCTACTCGCTGGCGTTGATTGGACAAATTAAAGTGTTTTGCAAATATCGACATCGAGTGATAAAGAAAAAATGAAAACCAATGACACCAAACCATGGAAATCGTGTGATAGCCAAACATTCGCAAACTCGTTAGATATTGCAGTGTCGAAACAATGATGTGTGGTCATCATCACCACTTGGGTTAACAGGTCCCTATTGACAGTGCACACGCGGTCGAGAAGGTTCATCTGAGCTGCCTTACATTTTGGTTCCTAGTTGAAAATGAACTTCTGGGAACCAGTGCATTCCAAAATATGTGCAACCAGTTGGAAACAAAGTCATAAACCAGACAAAAAATTCACAACACAAAACTGTTTGATCTTTCGTCCAAGTTTTTTTGAGATACTAGAGTTATACATAAAACTTTGTACTCCGTACAGAACATGACTTGTTGAATATTGATATCAATGCGTTAAGCATTCGCATTTTCATCTTATTCCCTTATCTTAAACTGCTTTCTTGAACCCGCCTGTGGTCTTTGATGCGGAGTCCAATGGGAAGGTGGTACTGACACTAACTTCACGTTGTAGACCACTTGACCGTCGCCAATTGTCACCACTCCCGGTTGGATGGCAAAACTGCCATCCTATTGGTCCTAACATCCGTTGATTTGATTGGTTCCAACGGTCACGTTTGAGTAGTAGTGTGTTCACCAAGAATTTCATGTATAAGTGGACGGTTCATATGCACTTCCAAACTGGAAATACTTTTCCGTTCTATTCACACAATTGCAACAAAAGTTACAATCTCGGCATCGCACAAAATGCTTCGGCTGATCGAGCCCGGGTTGTTGGTCGCTCTGTCTTGATCGCATGTCTGGAAAAAGGCGTTCGTTTATTCGATGGATTAAATCAGCCAAAGTCTTTCGACATAAGAAGCTTGTCAAATGTAAACACACATGTGACGAACCACGTAGCCCGGATCTGCCAGTTAATCAGCTGACCGTCGAGGAAGAACTGGACAGCGAGGAAAATCCGATCCCTATTGCCGAATGTACCACACAACCATGTGAAACAGCTGTTCCGGCAGACGATTTTGACCTATTTGTACAGTTGTCCAATTCGCCAACATGTCCTGTGCCTACAGCCCGGTTCGAACAAGAGGCAGTACGTATCCCTCTCGATGTGGAGTTCGGTCGCAGGTTGCATTTTCGACCCTGTACGGATCGCAGTACGGAACCCTCGAGTCGTAATAGTCTGGTCAATGAGGACTTGAGACGGGTGATGAGTGTGATCGAAAGGAAACCGTCACTGCCCAAACCGACCAGTTTCCGTCGTGATCTGGCTCGTGCAAGTTTTCGGTCTCGATCTGTGCGCGAGAGACAGGCGGCGAGAAAAATCCGACATCCGTGGCCAGTGGTAGACGGAGATGCGGATTTCGAATCCAGATCACCGGCTCGAACTGACCGACACCAAGATGAGATGAAGAACGATTTGGAAATGGAACCAACCGACATGCCACATTTGTATCGTGTCCGAAGCTTTAAACTCACTCGTAAAGGAGTGATCAACTTAGTAAGTCTACTGACTCTTCAAATGTCGCCACTCGGCACTGACACATCAACCGATTGACTTTAATTGCCAGAGCTACCTTTTAAGTTTTAGTGTGAGCCTGCTGAAAGTTTCGGAACAAAGCAGTTCAATAAATCTGAACATTCAGGATGGTCAAGGTTTTGGAATTACTCAGCTATTCATTGGGAAACTTCACCAGTGAACAAACGGACTATGTTGAAAGCAGTCTACTCTTCCTGCTTTAATTAATTATTTATAGTTTCATACTTGTGACCGCTGAATATCGTCAATACTCGGAGTACAAAACCCAACGCGGTGGAATCGAAGCTGCAACCTTCGGCCCCTCCGGTATATGCAAACGGTGTAGTTGAATAGGTTGTGTTTGGTGGAACCACCACCATTCCAGTGGAACACAGCAGTTAAAATGGTCGGATCTAATGGACCAGGCTCTTTGGACGCTTCTTCGGGAAACAGAAACGGCACAGCTAAACATAATCATAAGGGCATCGTGACCAATCGTTACTTTTTGTAAATCCCTAAGAAAAACCAGATATCACACAGAACAGGAAGCCTAAGGGAATCCTTTCAACGCTCAGGTCTGTTCCTTAGCAAGTTGTTGGCCTGCAGACAGCTTGGGAGAGTTTGTAGTACTATCTAAAAGCCAAGGTGGGCGATCAGAAACTTCCAGAACCCCACAAGCTGAGATGCAATCAACATCGATTTTCAAGGCCACACAGTCCGGGTGTAGGACGATGTTAACGGCTGTGTCCACTTGGATGGGCTAGACGAAATGCAGGCACATGAGGTCCATTTAGTTGATACTGGCCATTCTGTTGCCTGGGATGATACCGAAATTGATACGAACCTACCGCAATGTTTGCCATCGTGGGTATGGTCAGCAGACAGAAACCCGCTTACACTAGTTTACCGTTGTCTTGGATTTCCCGGGCTGTTGTTAACGTTTCTGGAGATGTTGTGACTTTCGTCACCGAGGTAGAGAAATGATTGCTTAATCCCTCGTGCGGAACTAGATTTTGGGACTGTACAGGGCGAATCGAGATGGCCGAAACGGTTTGAAATGAAAATTCCCAATCTTTCACCCAAGGCTGAACACGCATAAACGCTTACCTTACTTGCCTGTACAACACGGACACAACAGTCCCCAGCTCAGTCAGGTCTGTGTCCACATGTTCAAACTCAACGAGGCCCAGTTGAATCCGAGGAATTTAAGTGGTTTAAGATTTGGTCAGAGCTTCAAACACGATGACTTCATTTTTCGTTTGACCAGGCACATGGACTAGATTGAACTGTGTTCATCATGACCGATCATGGGCCCTCGAATTGAAGCTCTCCACCAGATCCGGATACAAACAGAGATGGCGAGACGAGTTTTTCAGATTCGTCTGAGTTTCGCTTGGGTTTGACAAGAAGATTCCATCCTGACCTAGCTGGAAATTGTTGAACAAGTATGTAAAATCAGCGTCTGTACACGATCATACCGGGGTGCGAGATTAGGGATTTTCATTTTTTTTCCACTGTCAAATCATTTCGATTAGCCTGACACATCTGACATCCAGTTATACCTTTCACTTCTGAAATGAATATTCCATTTGAATTTTCCTTTAAACCTGTCAACTGGGTACCAGGTCGATACGGTATTGCATGGACGATATTAGTTGGCGTGAATTGTCTGAGGGACAGTGGCCCGAAGCACTAATCTGACCCGCAGTGGCAACGGCCCGCAGTGACCAGTGCGTTCGCCGGACATGCTCCGAGGCACAGATC
The DNA here is from genome assembly GCA_008360955.1 of Fasciolopsis buskii. Taxonomy (NCBI): domain Eukaryota; kingdom Metazoa; phylum Platyhelminthes; class Trematoda; order Plagiorchiida; family Fasciolidae; genus Fasciolopsis; species Fasciolopsis buskii. The sequence goes on from LUCM01000228.1 coordinate 181,252, forward strand.
TTCATTGTTATGCCCTGGCGGGTTTCAGTGAACGATTCGAGAATACTGCCAGCCAAATGATTGATCCTGCTAGCAGTCATGTTAATGCCAGAGATCTAGTCTAAGCGCATATCTGTAAACGGTGATACTGCAAATGTCTTATTAGACTAGCTATGTTTTCTTGCGTCGCATATAACACATGGACAAGTGCACTAATTCCATGGCCGAATGCATGACAGTATGCCCTTATCTAAAAGGACCGATTTGTTTTATTATATACATAAAAGTATTGCAAAAGCTCAGGCCATAAACGTGCCGTGAATAATTTTCGCTCCACTGGGTGATAGCAAAAAGAAACACACAGTTGGCTTTGCATTTCCTTTATTCGGCTGAAAGTTTCAAATTTCCCACATAATTAACCAGTAAGCTTGTGTCATCAAACGAACAAATAGGTTGGAACTTTAGCCGCTATTCCATTTTAGTCTGGATACCTATACGTCAACCATGATGCTTTATGAGCCTGCTAGGCAGAGCAAAATGAGATGTATTCACAAATATTTCGTACATATATTGCTAGAAATCCAGCATCAATAAACTGGAACGCTCGATAGACTCGTCACTACTATTCAGCCATTGTTTGGTTCTTTTGATGTGGCATCTAACAACTGCTTTAGGAAAATGCATTCAGTGCATATTTCAAAACGTTCTAGAAATCTTGCGTCGATACTTGGTGGTTAAGTGTGTCATTAAATTATCACAGAAGAAGAAGCTACCTATATTGAATGGAATCGATATATAGTCAACATATGTCTTGTTATGAAGCAAACCCTGGGCCGATGTGATGTTTCATACGATTTATGTCATGCTGAAATAGGACCATTCTAATCACGATAACATACATCGATTTTCTATTCGGTCTTCTTGAGGATCCCAACAAAACTTCCGCTAACATAACCAGAAAATTTCCCGCAACCATAGCGCATTCTCTTTTGGTCCGTTTCTAAGGCATTCCTTCTTTCATTCACCTAAAAGCAAAAAATGTGTATGAAAATCAGGATGGGGAATAAATTTTGGAAAATCTCCTGCAGATGTTTGTTTTGTAAATGTCCTTCAAGCCACAACATTCTGTACCTCCGTCACCATAATAAGCCGTCGCCAGATTAAGGAGTACAACGTCTGCTACTTTTGTGCAGTATAAATATTTTTTCTGTTTTTCCATTCGATTATTCCATATCCCATGTCCTTGTCACTTAAAACGCCTATCCAGACAAAAGTGATTATCTATATCAGGGTCAGATGAAAAATCTCCAGTCGTAGAATTTTTAACATGAATATGAGAAAGTCTGTGGTAGATCTCAGGTGCGATTCAACTCCGCCAGGAAGGACATGCTCAAGCAACAGCTTATTCGTTTAATATTAGTGAATCATTAGATGTGCTCAAACAGTTAGACGCGGCGAAAATTTTTAATGAGCTCATTGTCAGCTACATGTCACGTCAAAAGATTTCACTATTTGTCTCTCGTTGCTTCAATCTGGCGATAACAACGCATACATTTAAAACAACGCACTCGAGTGACCTTCTTTGATGCAAATCAAGGTCAAAACTAAACGTTTTCTGTTCGGAATCAACCATGATTACTAGAACTCAGTTGATGAGATATTTCCCAACTGGGAAGTAATCAGTTTTAACTTATAACAGCAAACGTAATCGTGGGTCGAGTTTTTAATAATATAAATGAGTTTGTTGGATAAGCGATTTTGAAATCTTTTATGACAGCGAACTAGGATAGAATCTAAAATCCATCAAAATCATTTAAAGTAGTTTCATTATCCAGTAGATTTTAGTTCTAATGTTTAAATGAGTTACCCCTGACAACGAAGGCCACCGGTGTTTAAATGGTCTAATTACAGTCCAAAAACGATTATAATAGAAAACATCTGCTAGTAAATTCATGATATTTGTTGAGTCCAATATGGAGTTCGAAATCTGTGTCTACGGTAGCTTAGCAATAGCGTTTCTACCTTTTTAGGGGGAAAGTTCTCCCGCGGACAAAGTGAGATTTTAGTACGTATTTTGTAAGTAAGATGGCTATTTGTGCCGCATCAAAGCAATCAAAGTTCAATAATGATCAAATTACATTTAGTGGACATGGGATAAGAGGTTTTCAATTGGTCCACACTTTGGCACTTTCATTGACAATCAAAAGAGTAATGCACCAACGTTTACAAATCCATTTGGACTCACCAATAGTGACAACTTGTGAAAGGAGAACAAACGTTTCAAGTAGTTCCTCACGTTTACCTCGAAATGAACAAAATCGACCAAGTCGTGCATATCTTGAAGTTCTCCATACCATGTTGGCGAATATGAGAAATAGTCAAATCTATATCGGATCTCGTGTCATTTTGAATTCCTTCAGTTTTGATGTCACGATTGCCAAGACTGCAAACTTCCTCCGAGGCCCGTGCACACAATCAGTGCGTGAAAATGTTCTATCATTGGCTGTTTGGATCATCCATGCAAATCACTGAAAACGAATGAACAAAAGATGTGAATTATTCCACCTAGGCACTTCCCCTCCCACCCACTTTGCAATTCCTTTCACAAAAACAAACAACCTATTTGACTCAGAAGTGAAAGCTTTTCAACGAAGTGAAACGAAGGCAATGGATATTAACAGACTGCCATGACTAGGCAGCTTAAAATGCATTCATAATTAGCGAATGAATTGTTTGTTTTTAGTCATTTAGCTGGTTTGCATTCATTATTTTTCGAGTTTAATGAAGCATACAAATGCTTGTCTTATCTTCAGTAACATTTAGGTTCAGAAATAGCCTCATTTTACACGGAGACTAATCATAAGTATTTACATTGTAACATTGATTTAGGACGACACGTGCTACCCTAGGCATGTTCAGAATGTTTTAGAATACTGCAATCATGAAAGAGTGCGACGTTGTTCCAATGAATTCACGCCTCCGACAAAAACGCGAGAAAAGGCTGAATCTGTTTGAGTTGGAGCACCGTAGAGAATAGCGCATGTTCATCGGTCACTAAAAACAGTACCCATGCAGTCGAACTCTAAGTGCCTCAGCAACGTCAGAGGTGAGCGTCTCAAGCTCGAATTCGGCTACTCGTCCAAAATTCCGTTCGAAGTGATCCGAAATGACTTGCGCCTCTGATAACTTCGTTGAGCAAATCACGTGCATACCATCCCGTGGCATAAGTGTTCCCCCAAAAAGTGCCAGGATACAGGTGAACGCCCGGCGCTCTCCCCGGGTAATCACTCTAGGGTATTTGGCTAAACTCTGATTCCAAACCAAGCACAGTTGGTGTGCCACGCATATGACAGTGTGCTCACCACCGTGTGTAGAACAGAAGTGTACTGATCACCCAGGATGCCTAGCCACATCCGAAACGTGCATGAACCAGGACAATCAATCACTAATCCCCAGTGGTTTGCGTTACCTGCAAATCGTCCAGCTGAGATGTAGATCCGCGGCTCACGGTAAGATCTTTGGCATCAACTTTCTGCCTCGGCTTGGACAACCACCTAGTACCCAACCCACAAAGGAATCATGGATACCGATAACGTAGAGATTACGAATAGAGCTACCTTGTGCGATGAACTCATCACATTGTTTCTTTTTCTTTTCTGTTTCCTCCTTCACTGTTTTCCTTCTTCACCGTGATCCGTACCCAGTTTTGCTGTAGGTAGAACCAACTCTGCTTCAAATTGTGATTGGTGTTCTCGAGTGCAATCAATATCTTTCCAGAATGAAGAAATTATTCAAGTTGCGCATACATGTAAAAGATCAGAATCTTTATATGATGAGATACTTGAATTCACGACAATGAAAGGCATAGCAACATAACGTACACTGTGGATCAATAACTCATTGAAATGGTCCCGGTTTTTCAAGTTTTAGTAAAGACTTGGTGTTTTGCATACCCAACGCGTTGGAATTGTCTTTTGCTGGCTGAAGAGAAATTTCTTTTCCACTTTCATTGTTTACTCCACGAATTTTGCAAAGTTCTTTTTGTAGAACAGGTGTTATCTTTTTCTCGATTTGGACAGAATTAATTCGAACAATGAATTTCGGTCCATTTGCACGTGAATGACAGAAACCGAGTGATTCTATGATCATTGAAAACCGATTCGAAATTGGGGCAAATATTAGAGAACGCAATATCAGTGGAAGCAAATCAGAACAGGGTGTGCCGATCTAGGGACTCAGATAAGGGCTTGAGAGTGCCTGTCTTGAACGACATTTCCTGATTGACATGAGGATTTAACTCAGTCACATATGGTGTGACCGATGGCGATACAACATATAGGTCCAATACGGACAAACATGTCATATTTTACTGACGTTTTATTCGAATTCTTTATCAGGATGCCTCTTTTTTGCGATTTCAAGTATCTAAACTGACGGCCACTTTGTTCTTCTTTTTTTCAATTTGACCTTGAGTACTCAGTGGAAAAATAAGGCCACGATACTACCATCATTTTTAAATAAACTTTTAAGACAAGCATACCCACAACCTGCGATCCTATGACCTGTACAACAAAGAGACGTTATATCCCATTGAAAAACACTGGACGCTGCCTATCTGTCCAGTCCTGATCTCATGGCAAATACTGTTTAATTTTGTCTCTTAACTTTAGGGATCCTTACTGGGAGCACAAAATTTTCGGATACCAAAATATTTTGTTTCTATGAACCCCGGATATTGGCTTCGTCTGCACGGAATACCTTCGTCCAGTACGTAACTGCCACCAAACGTATCGACAATCGATTTGCCTGTTTGCTCGTGATTTTATAGACTATTGTCGGGACACAGCAAAGCGAAACGTAGCATTGCGGTCTCATCTGAATCGTTAGGAGCGTACTTGTATGATGTTTTCGTGTTCGAATCACGCGGTTATTCATTGAGACCTTGACCATAGGTAATTTTAGCCATCTATCCGTATGCCATACGAGTAAAACAAAACTCGTACTTTCAGATATCGTGCCTTATTTGAATTTTAACCTGCCCTAACGGATAGGTTTTTTGGCAAAAAGTGTTATTGATACCAAGCATGAGTAGTCGATATTTTCCACATTTGTTGGCACAGGTGTCGATCTGTCCAGTCGTGTAGTTGATGGTCAATTGAAAGTGATGTTTAACAGGAGGGAATGTGGGTGTGTGTGTGTGTGCGCGTGTGTGTGTGTGCGTGTGTGTGTGTGGGGGGGTAGGGCGTTCGGTTCGGGCAGTCGATTACCGCATGTGCAGTAGTTCAGTATTCGGGTATGTTTTGTAAGATAATCACATCCGAGGAGAAATATTTTCTATCGGTGCAATTTGGAGCTTCTCCTCGGTTCGTACAAATGAGTCGAGACGAACCACTGAGGTAGACACATTTACAAAAAAATTATCCGGTATGAAAATCCGTTATTAACCGGGAAAATTTCCATTCATTCGATTAAAAACATAGACGCAAACGTACTCGTTAATAGCAATTTTTCAGAAGACAACTAAATGGTAGAAAAAAAGAATTTTGCCTCGGGCTCGTGAACAACAAGAAATGAAAGGATCTTGGTTAGTTACCTGTAGGCAGCGAAGTCGGGATATTTGCTTTTGTAAAATGAAAAGCATGACTCCGATGGCGTCGTAAGCCTCTATGATCATACAGATCTCAAAATGTGTGTCATGGGAACCGACATATTATCAAGTAAATCGTGTGGGAATTGCGAAGATATCATTAAACGTGTTACCAGTCAAGATTACTAACTAAAACCCGTCGTTTGCATGCATCTGGATCTCCGAAAATGATCTTCTTGATTAGTTACTTCAAGCAAAAATATGCTCGTTTTCATATTTTGAGATAGGAAAAGCAAAATTTACACTTTATTTCTTATGATTTGGCTTCATTCGCTGCTGGTGCGCGGTTTGTGTCGCTTTCGTGGTTTTGGCATGCTGAACAGGATTGTAAGACGTTGGGGATTGACCAGAAAGTTTAGCCTGAGCAATTTGAATTCAGATGGTGAAATTACAATCCACCGGAAGCAGTCCAGATCCCCAATGAGCCACACACACACACACACACACACACGTTATCACCGAAGTGGCATTCCACAGGGAAGATTTTTGCCAGTTGCGTGCTCGGCAAATACAAGTAGGAAAAAAATCGGTATCTTGTCAGCCATATGGAATTCGTGTACGATAAAATTGTGATTGGTTCAGGAAGCTTAGTTCGTGAAATACCAGCTTGTTTTTTTCGTTTTCCATGGGTACATCCCTTGGAGACAAAACAAGATTTCATACTGAGTTTGATTGATTGGGGATATAGCTGTGAATATTCATCACAGGTGAAGATTTCTACTTGCCTTTTCGGACCATTCGAGTAAATTTGTACGGAAACTTACTCACCACGTGATTTCCTACTAGAAGAAGCCAACCAGAAACAAACGCGTGAGTCAGTAGACTAAGCCTTGGAGACCAAATTACCTAGGAAATAAGACAGTGATATCGCGTCTGTGGATGACACATTGAAACATTAAGGCAGATCATTTGCTATTTTGCCGACGGAAAATCGATGCTTCGTATTTCATTCGTCCTATTTAAACTGGCAAATTTTTGATCGTCACATCAGGTACGTGGTAAATTCATCTGTGATCCACATGCACAAAGACGTGAGAACATGATGCTCATGTGACCTGAATGTCCCATTGCTGGACATCCGGTCAAGTCTAAATTTCTCTTTGGCTGTTTGACTTTGAGCTCGGCCATCCCCGACGATACTGAATCGTCGTTTTTATTCTCACAGTGCTGTACGTTTTGCGCTTTGGGCGTTGGCCTGAATGGCCCCGGGGTGCTGACCATACTCCTATGTGGATGCAGCTTTTCATCAAAAAATGTTTCGCCTTTAGCTTCGAACTAATTTCGTTATCCTCACTCATGGCAGCCACGTTTGTGCTCATGTGTGCTTTATCGTGTATAAATGTCGGATCTTCCACACTCTGCCGGAGATATCGTCCTGCCTCGTTTGTGCCGCATACGCAATGCACACGTCCTCACCACGGAATTTGTTTGTCAATTTCAACTTCAGTAGTCTCGGATATATCGGACAGACTAATCAGTGCAGCAACCATATCCGTTCAGTGTGCACAGTTCGCTTGTGAGCCGATTTCTCTAGAGGTACAACCTGCATGAGGACGGAAACCGTATGCCACCGCGTACAAGCCCCATATACCTGAGAAATGTAACCGCATCAACAATCGATTATTGGATGTCGGCACAATAGGATTCAGTGAATAGGTAACCAAGTTTTACCTTAGGACTCGGTTTTTTAACTGCAATGATTTATCACGAATACAAGATCCAGTCCGGTTTATCTAACGTTGGTTGGTTCAAACGTACTGTTTACACACACTCTTCAAGGCCGTACAAAACAATCGAATCCAATTATGATAGGTTTCTAAACATGGGAAAACGCTTTTTTTTACAATTTGTTATAATGTATTTTAGTTTGTACAGTTGTAACATTTCATCGCTATGCACTGGTATCATTATTTACTTCAGTTTACCGACTACTCATAAAAGGAATTTGGAAGAACTTATAGTCAAAGTACATCACTGCCTGGCGCACTTAGCAATATTGCTCAATCTTTCCGGTCTCCCCTCACGGTAAACATGGAATCGAGCCCGATAGCTTCGAAAAACCTATTTGGGTCGGTACCACTATTATGGTATTCGTGCTTTTTCGCTATCCAATGAACTGATTTGATTAACGAAACTCGAGCTGCCGTAACGAGCAGTGTATATCCAGAAAGTTTGTCCCAGACGTGGTTCGTGACATATCCCGGAACTAGATTTACATGAATTAGTCATCCATCTAAAGAATGACCCGTATGATACACACAAACTGTGCGTTAAATAAATGTCTACTGAAATGGCTCTGTTTCATCGCAATGGTCCCATTTCAAACAGGGTGACACATTTCGTACATGGAGTGTCGTCGGACTGACGTCGAATCAAGTCAACGAAAGGATCAACTCCGAATTGCTTCTCGCGCAAAGATACTCCGATGCGGAAACTGCTCCAAACTCGGCCGGTCTGATGCCGACCGAATCATTTCGATTTCCACGTCGATCACATGCTTGTGAATTTAGACAAAGCGGTGTGGATGACACGGGAAGAAGATCCGCCTTGAAGCAGGAAAACGGACTGCGGATCGACACACGAGTGGTGGATACGAAACCGAACACGGGGAACGAACAACCGATTCGAATTCAAATTGTCGGTTCGCCTAATGTGGGTAAAACTGCGCTCTGTCGACAGATGATCACCTCCGAATTCCTTGGCGCAAAAATGGAATCTAGTATGTCCACACGTGTTTTTTTTGGTTGGATTTGAATGGTTTGAACGTTTTCAAGACATGGAAAAACATTAGTCTAAACTACAAGCTATTCTCATTTGGTATGGAAATGATATCCCCTGTCCATCACCGACAACCCTGTAAATGCCAATACATCGAGGTGCAATCAATACTGCGAAAAAGATCTCATGATAACGGCGGACGTAAGCGAATGTGCAATTAGTAGAAACAAGAAATACATATTTTCCGTGATCCGATCCATACTACTTACAAAATGGATGCTACTGTGTTGCTTTTTAATTAACTCGTCTAATTTTTGGTCCAGAGCTACCGGATGTTTGCTGTTATTTAGGGTAGAACATACGCGAATGAATCTAGTCGGGAACTCCTCATACAGCCGCTCTTCGCTGGGACTGTCCGAAGCTAAAGCTGCGCCGCGTCCTCAGTCTTAGCCATGTCTCAATCCGTTCTATTCACAGCTATTGGACACACGTTTATTTCATAAAGTACCGCGGTGGAGATTGAGAATATTTGATACAATCTGCTTTATTATAGACCGCATAAATCTACCATTCACCAAACGCCACTGAGTAGAACATAAACAGAATACGATGTGAGTGATTAGATAATAATAATAATAATAATTATTATTATTAATTTGTTACCCTTTACAGTTGGTTTTTGAAAAAAGTGGCAACTTAATTGTTTTACGGCATTTTTTAGTATGCGTGTATTGGACCGGCATGCCCCCCCGAGACTGCTAGACCAATTACACTAAGGATGGGCGGCAACGATAACCTTGGGACTAGGAGCGGTGTAAAATTGCATGTGGTCTTTTTAGATCACGCCAGAGAGTTGCCGAATCTATCAAGCATTTGGGAAACATTTATACCATACGGATGAGCGTTGTACCACCCTTCCGTTCAACGATTCAAGTTTGAATCATGAACCGTCTGTCATACACTTTTTAATGTGTCGTTATTTCAAGTATTTCGGAGTTGTATGAAAAAATGTTCAAAAATGAGTGAAGATCTCTCTCCGTTTCATAAGACTACGCAAGAGAGCATCTGTCTGCAGATTCTAGAGAAAAGTACAGGTAATTAGCACACAGAAGTATAAATATGCCCAGTTAAGATGGATCACGTTTCAGGCTTACGGATACGCGATCTCAACAAGTCATCGGATTAAGAATTCCGAGTAGTTCTGACATTATTCGAGAAAAATATGAAAAATGGTACAGTTACAAGTTATTCAGTTAGAATCATAGAGAATCACACTCGCCATATTTGTGCCAAAGTTTTGCAGCTAAACACTGATTTTAGTAACCGCTAAATGAGTAGAGAAAACCTTTTGTGAACGGTAACATTGGAGAATTGACGAATTGACGAATGGTGCAAGTTAATCAGATCTCCATTCTCCAATGGGAATATTCCTAGAAAGTGACAGAGTTCCAATTCATAAAAGAAGACGACCGCTCCGAGGCTTCCGTGTTTTGTGCTTGATATGCCACGGAAATGCAAAACAAAACGCGTGAGGTGAATACGGAAATGTCCGTCGGTGCCGGTTTAGATTTCTTTCCATCTGAAAGATAACTTTGCGATTTCCAATGTGGGGAATGCTTCGTACTTTCGTCTCAAAAGACCGAAAGCAGAAGACCGGTTTGCTGACAACCAGTCACGTAAGAACGAAGGACAAAAATTCCCGGAGTGTAAGCAGTTAGTCAATAGCAGCACTCAATAGCTAGTTGAACCCTAGTGAACTGTGCACATTTCAATTTGTTCCGAATGTTAGACAATTCGATCGGTGCCTGGCGCGAAAACTCACTTATTCTTTGACGTGGTTCGCGCGTAATGTGTAGTGAAAACCAGCTATGTGTGTATCCGTGTGGCAGACTACCATTTGGATTAGTCATCCAGCAAATTCCGTCACCGAAATCGATCCCGCGTAATTTGTTCCAGACGTGGATGGTTGTTAGTGAAAGTGGACTGTGAGACATTGATTCAGGATGATCGAAAATTCTTTTCGTTCTGCATTACTTCATCTATGTCTCATGAGCAAATTGCCGTGCTACACAAACAGAGCTATGAGTTGTAGAAGTAATCAGAAGGGGAAAAAACGTTGTAATGCCCGTTTTTTCTTTACTTTGTCTCAGAAATTCGAGAAGTCCAGGAATCAGTGCGTGCCTATTCAAATGTGACACGTGCAATCTTCCAATTAAAAGATGTCGAGGCAGTTCATCGATCGATTTTTCAATCTAACCCAATTAGATATGTGTGAAATTTTAGATTTATTAAACGGTGAAATCATAATATTCAGAACAGTAGATAACAAATCGAGCAAAAATAATTTCAGGCCCCGGTAAATTTGAGCATTAAAATCTAACCTCATGGTTGCTTGTCGCATAGAACTGGGCTGCAATTAGGAACAAACATGGAGATCGTTTATGCCATAGGAGCCTAAAACAACTGATCTAATTTTTCTATTTTTCATTTGAAATTTCGTAATAATGAAAGAAAAACCACTTTTTTCCTTTAGCGGAACAGCGGTGACCACTTGCACCGGGCTAGAAATCACTACTGGTTGACCAACTGTTCGGCTTGGTTCTAGCCCAATCATTTTGTCAGTGCGACGTAATTTCTTCTCCTGTTGTTGACTTTTCCCGGCATTGTTGCCAACACTACACCATACGGTGTGTACATTGTATCGAATTCCATGTTGTCCAAATCAGACAAAATCAAATCAGTCACCACTTTCCGGGCCTAGATACTAAATAATCCGTCATTTTGTTACATTTGAAAGACTGCAAATATCTAATTAACTAGCAAAACCAATGTGAATTTTCTACGATCGGGAAATTTTTCGTATCACGTGATTAGGGCCAAATAAATCCAGATGTCAAATAAGCTTAAAAATGTGCCGGAATTGTTGCAAATTGTTACGTCATATCGATCCTATCTGATATCCGTCTGATGGTCACTTTGACCAATGAGCAGTGTCATTCGACTGGGCAGATAACTCCGAATGTAGTACACTTAAGTTGCCTTGGTTTGTCTAACCATGCACTTAGTTTTTTACGAAACCCAATGTGTTTACGTTGAGAGAAACGAATAGAAAATTTGTAGCCATACATTAGTCCCATATTCTTATCATATAGCATGTGTTGTCCCAGGGTCGAGTATTCCTGTGAGCATCTAACAGTTTGCTGTCGAACGCGCAATTTTTATTCTGTCGGCTAACAACATAGGAGAAGACGACAGTGTTTGCCTTGAAATAGTCAGGTAGTTTCATTGTGTCCAGCAAAACGCTAACTGGTAAAAGAATTTACTGCGCTTTTTTTCTATACTTTCGGAATACGATTGTGATCTGTAATCGATTTCGAGACCACAGGGTAAAATCCTTTCGACCGTTTCAGTGCGCTTTAGCCAGAACGTATACAAATGAATAGTATGCCAACAAACGGTTGTTTGTATCTCCTCTCGCGTCACCTATTGACCATAGAAATGGAAAACTGCAAATGTATATGGTGACAAAACATTAAAAAACATTGTTCCGTACGAAACGACATGCGGAACACAACGGTTTTGCAAAAGGTAACCGTTTCCTACTATTTTCACATCGCTTGTATGTGCCATCTATTTAATTTCACCCCGAATTTTATTTAAGAGTAAATAGACTGGCCTATTATGTACATTTCACGTCTCAACCGTTCCGAACAAAGCTTGATAGGTTGCCTTTCAAATTTCGCAGAGTAGCTATAATAATACTGTTTTGTAAGATAAAATAGAAGAGACATTTGTGCCGGCTTTGATTCGCCAATCAGCAATCGCTTTTATATCCCATCCCCGCTAGCTCCACGGAGAACGGTCTAATTCAGCCCGCAAGAAACGTTCTTCTATAAGACCGAAACAAATCGTGTATAATATATGGTCAGCATTCAATGACCGATTAGTATACTGACTAAATCCAACCATCGATATCGACTTTTATTTTCATTTGAATTTATTCGCCCAGTTAATCGATCGACTTATATGCTGCGATATTGCGGCACATTTATTAGACCTTGACCACTCTCACAATTACCGACTAATTAAATCCGATTTAAAAATACAAATTTCTTGTCCTTGCCTTTCGGGTACGTATTTTGGGGGAAGGTGCCGATCGAAAATGAACTATTGATGCTCACCTGTCATTTTGAAAGCTTCCGTTTGGCTAGTTTTTCTCACAGGTCAAACGTGAACAGTTCCGTTAATTTCAAATTTTTCGCGATCACTGAACTTGACGTTTAGATCGGAAACGTTCCATCCTCACCTGACTGACATTTTCAGTGCGTTCAGTTAATTTTTCTGGCCTCCGTATTATCTTTTGATGAATAGTTCAAAATTCCCTCCCCTGTATTACAAGGGAGTAATGTGGTGAGTAATGTGGAGGTCAGGAATTTAATACCGGATGCCAATTCTGAGAATACCTTGTTTCATCGCATGTGACTTAGTAGATTACTCTGGTTGGGTCACGTGTTGCGTACGGCGAATACTCATCAACCATACCGTGCCCTATTTTGGGTCCCTCCCAATGAATGGAAGAAACTATGTGGAGGCCAACAGATAACGTGGTTGGGGTCCGAAAGACTTGTCGACTTGCTGGCTGGAGACACTGAAGGATATGGCAGTGAACCGTGAACAGTAGCGATCGTGTTGTCGTTTTCTATCGAATCAGAATGATTGAAAGCACGTGCGTTTGTACAGTTAGACTGTGTTCCGTGTGTTGGCTACAGCAGCATCTTATCTTTTCCCGCCCGTGTAGGTCCACTCCCTGTTCCCTTCGGATATACGCTCTTTTGATAAAAATGTGTAACTGTGTGGAAAAGGCAGCGGTCAGTGAGGCTTGCCTTCCTATTTAACGCTAAACGATTATAATCTATTACAAGGCGGTGCATAACGATAAGTTGTTATGCATAGGATTGAATGTGATGTAAATAACGGGCGTGTTTTTGGCATACCAAAAGTCGTACCTCAAATCGATTTCAAGAAATCGCGGGGAAAAGCACTAATCCAATTGTAATGATTGCCGGACTTTTCTTCTCATTCCACTCATCACGTGTGTTCCTCGAAGGGAGTTTGAATGAACTTCCAGAATTATACAGGAATCGCAGGCTCTATAGAAGATGTCAGTCAACTAAGATACTATTTCACAGTGTGTTTGAACTCATCTGGGATCATGTGGCCTAGCCAATCAATTGTGGTAGAACGTTGAACTTATTCCTTTGCATCCAAACGTCAACAGCTACCTTAATCTGTCGGACGAATTTGCTCACCCCGCGTATTCTAGTTGGTCACGGTTCAGGGACTGAATTTATGGTCAATAAAATCGTCAGCTGGTTTATGCGGTGCACAATTCGTCGAGATCTCGGTGTTTGTCATTTAATCAATACAACTAGCAAAACTGGAACATGTTGGGCTATTCTGATTCAAAAAGTTCAGTGGATCTATCCGGACGAGTCTGCCGAGTGGCTAGGTTTGGAGGCCTGGATCCAAACAGTGATCAATCTGATCGTCAGGTAAATGTGTCCAAAGGCTCATTTTGACCGAATGAGAACAACATAACAACGAAATGTTCCGAACTTTTGGATACAATTCCAACCAAGTTACGGTCTAGTTTACGGCAAAATATCTTAATATTAAACCCATTTTTTATCAGTCTGTGTTCGGACCGTGGATCATTTGAATCAAGGTGAAGGACGAACACCTGTAGTCTCTGGGGACCGGTGACTGAGTACTCATAACATTCGCCTTTTGGATGGAGACAGACATCTTTGACTCCCAATGCATCACTTCGCCACGGATGCACGTACACATACACCTGAATGCTTCGTACTCCATCCGTGGTTCGATTGGAACCGGGGTTTAATCACTTTTCCTAGTTCGGCTCTCAGCGGTTAGCAACTTTGGTTGCATAATTTAAAACAACGTAGAATTGATTCAACTGCGAAAAGCTTTCGACTCAGATTGCTCTACCGACCGAACTGCGAGGCCACTCCAAGCGATGTTTGGAAATTTCACTTGAGGATCAAAGTTTACCTACCAATTTTGCTCAACCTCATGTCATCCACCACAGAATATGTTTGACAATTTGAATGTCAGAACGGGGGATTTCACAATGAATCAACTTCACGACCAATCGTGCTTGTGAATTCTAACCAGTGGATGCTGGTTAACCCCGTGGGAAATCTCACTCTGGCAGTCAAAATGTCAAAAGTTTAGTCTGTTTGATAACATGTGCTCGAAGAATTCGGGCTTGTAACTGTGG